>JAANDH010001577.1:0-66283 GCA_011799765.1 Nymphaea thermarum
TCTATGACACAAAATGCAAAGGAGGAGAAATTCCCCATTTATATGCACTTCCGGCCTGGGTTCATCTTTGACCGCAGGACTTCAAGGTGCTTGTATTGTTACATCTGCTAGTTTAATCACAACATCCAGGTTTGGATTTTACAATCCCTTGTTTATCAGTTGATAGGAAGTCCATTATCACATACAGAAAAGGGAAGAAGTATAGTAGCAAACAAGGAAATCTTGATACATTTAAGTATGGATTTGTTTGATGTAAATGTGAAAGCTGATTTTGATCTGCATGACCTGGCTTAGACTGGTATTCAACTCAGGCTTTCCCATGTCCAATCTACTTATTTCAGATTCAGGTGAGGACATGGTTCTAAATGTTGGTACTAAATTCTGCTTCAACTGGGTTAAAATTTGAACATTTACATGTGGATGAGATCCTTGTTGCATCATGAACATGTATCCAGGACACGACACAACAAACTGAATACATATCCTGTCATCTTGGTTCTATTTCTAAGCTAGCGAGGAGGACTCAGATGAGTGAGTGAAAACAGACCATTGACATCCCTACTGGACTGGCTGCAGGTCCGACTTGTTGGTGGTCCTGGCTGTAGTCTATGCAGTTGAAAATATAGCTGGTCTACAATTAGATGGAACCTAAAAGCTCGTTCCATTTTAATTTTTCATAGTGTAAAAATACTTTGCTGTCCGGGTGGTTGCCAATTTGTCTCAACTTGTTTTCTTATGAAGGCAAGACTGTATTCTTGTTATTTCCTTTCAAGGTTTGCTTAGGAAACGGTTTGATGAGTGTTCTTGTGCATGTCTATTGGTTTTGGAACAGCCAATTCGAAGTGTACTTTCCTTCTGCATAATAGTTTGATATAGTTTTCTACTGCAAAATCAAGTTTTTATTTGTGTTTGTAACACTGTTATGACATCCAAATCGATTTGTGTGAGTTTACCTAGATCTTGGCTGACTAATGCTGGCTGCAAAAATTGTCTTTACAGTAGGCATTAGGTAGGCAATGACTTGTACAAAGATAGACAAGTAGTATTTTTGTTTGTTTGTACCTTCTGTTTATTAGCATTGGTAGGAAGAAACTGCTACAAAATCTCTTGACCAGACCTGCAGGAACAGATTCCAAAACTGTGATTCTTGGTTGACTTTACTCGGATAATTGATTTGTTTGGCTTCCCAAGATCTGTTTCTCAACATGCGGCACCCTGGGCCATAACGAACACTGAATGGTAAGGTGGGCGCTTTTCAAACACGTCATGCTCACGAGGGATTATTTTCTGTTTCAAGTTTAGAGGTATTAAAGTGTTTATTAGTCTAGCTTAGAGTTAATTTCTTACTCGTGAATGGGTCTAAGCTCTAGGTTAATGCCCCCCTTGTTTTTCTTTGTTCTCATATTTCTCCAAGTTAGTAATTGCTTTTGGAGAAATTAAAGGGCAGATTCCGAGGAGTTGAAGTACAAATCAAAGATCAAATTGACACAGTTTAGTGCTTTGAAGCAACCACAGTTTAGGAATTATTTATCTTTTCTTAATATCTGTTTGTTCCTTGTATTTGATCTGGACTTGCCACTTGTTGGCTTCTGGTTATAAATTTATCATTAGGTATATGGTGTTCACAGGTTTTTATCAAAGATATCATTTTAAAGTGATTTGAACTAAAAATCACATCAAATTTTTGTTGCCATTGGCAGGGAACGATGAATGTATACCAAAAGTAACTTCTATTGCCTCTTATGTAGGATTTGCAACATTGTTTAGTATTCTTAAGTTCCTTTTTAGAATTTGGAATATTTCAGGGCACTCGTGAAAAGGCTTGTACTTTTGGTTTTTCTTTTTCTTTTTTTAGTCTTTGTGTGTGTGTGTGTGTATTATCTTGTAGTTAGTGAGCAACTGTTCAACTTCGCTAGCAAATATAGGTTCACTTATTCATTTTCTTGGTGAGTTTTTGTTCATATTTTTTTTTAAATTGCTTTCTTTTTTTGGTTTGAACTCTCTAATTATTGAGTTTAACATGCAAGGAAGGTGCAATTAGATAGGCGGGATACAATCGAATAATCTAGTTGTGTTTGATTTTTTAGTTTGATTGTTTAATTGAGCTTTTATGTCAGAAGGCACAAGGATTTGTTGAGACTGTTGTAGCTTGGAAGATTACCAGTTGGGTCTCGGTTGGCTTGAGGCTAAACAGGTATGAAATGGGTATGTATACTATCTTCTCATTCTTCAACCTACTTTAAGAGGTACAATTTATCCCTTTGTCTGTGGCCTACATGTGTATTTTCATGCAAGTTTGTTTTGTGTAAGCAAAACTATAAGGTGCCATTATTTCAAACCCCAACTCTTTTTTCAAATTGGGCAAATGCAGTTGATGTTTCATATGTGTGAGTCGTATTTAAAAAAAAAAACGAAAACAAACCATTTGTGATTCTTACATAAACCGCTTTTCTTGCTTGCGGAGTGAAAAGCGAAAAACTCACAGAAGATAAGGAAAAAACATTCTCATTGAGGCAGAAGTAGGTAGGGGCCTTTGCTTGCTAATTGAAGAAGTTGTCGTTGCTAGTAGCTTCATTGCTTCACCCAAACAAAAGAGTTTGTCAATCAACCACTTGCACTACATTGAGGACTTTCTTCACTTACTGCGCTAGGTCTCACACCCGAAAGAGTCTTTCACTTTACCACTGGAGTATCACCACTAACAGTTCTATTAGCGTACTGACCCTACGTCTCTATTCCGCTTGTTAAGGTGACTCAAATTCTAGCCAGCCTTTGAAAGACTGACTGAACTTAGAGCGAGTAAGGGACGAGAGTCGAGACTCCTATTATATCTAATATGAACGGTCAAAAAATTGACTTTCCACTCGCTCGCAAATGAAAGCCCTCACAGAAGCCTTGACTAATATATCTATTAGGATATATATAGAAGGAAGTGGAATAGCTGGTTCGGTAAACAGATGCATGAGCGGAAGCTCCCATGTCCCGCCGACCCTCCTATAAAGTCAGGTCGTCAAACGGCTCGTAGGGAGTCAGAAGCAAACAGAGTCAAAGGAGGGTCAAACTCACATAACCAAAAGTCAGCAGAGGGGGATTCCATAGAGGAAGGGGTCAGTGACAATGACAGTTCCAGTTTCCCGCTCTCAAGCTCTCTCCATTTTCATAGAGATTCCTTTGGTTGGTGGTATTCAAAAGGCGTCAAAGAAAATGGAAACAATTCTTTATGAAGGGTTGAACAAGGCTTTTTCCGTACACGTATACTACGACAAGGCTCGTTTATGGCTCCGTGGCTCCAGTAGTCCTTATTATTCAGAAAGACTCTTTTGATGGTGCGTTGGAAGGGACGAAAGGAGCTAGT
This sequence comes from Nymphaea thermarum, assembly GCA_011799765.1. NCBI lineage: Eukaryota > Viridiplantae > Streptophyta > Magnoliopsida > Nymphaeales > Nymphaeaceae > Nymphaea > Nymphaea thermarum. The sequence continues at coordinate 3,356 of JAANDH010001577.1, forward strand.
GAGCACTTCAAGGGGAATAGACTTGCTTCTTCCTAGTGATCGGGTGGTCCTCTTGCCTAGCAAAAGGAAACCCTTCATGCTATCGAAAGACATTGCAGCAGTCTATCCGCGCTTGCTTTGGGCACCACCCCTGGCACAACAGAATGAGAAGGCTCGGTGCACTCAAGCAACTCAGTTTGCTTTTCGAACTCTAACTAGCAAAGCGCAACGTGAAACCAGTTTCTTTCATTCGATGTAGTGGTCTGATTGCTTAGTGGAAGCCCTGAGGCACTTGATTCTAGCGTACGCTCGGCTCCTCTACCAATCACCACAGCGCGAGATTCGCAAGAGTCACCCATCTCTCCACACCAACTGGCGGAGCAGCTCCCTGTGTCGGTGAATGTCGTAGTTTCTTTCCCTTCTCCCCAGTATGAGTTTAGAATCTCAGAGGGGGTCTTCCTCTTCTCTAGGCTCACTCCACCCCCTGTCTGTGTTGTCTGATTTCAATGCTTTGAAACCATGGGCGGTGGATGGGGAAGGAGGGCAAGTCAAGTAAGCGCGGAAATTGCTTGATTCTTGCTTTTCCACGAGAGTTTTCATTCCTTGGTGTTATAGCGTCTACCACGTCCCGATAGATTTTGACCCCCCACTCTGCCATTCTCGCACAACCTATCGTGCGTTCGCCCTAATGGGTTGCGTACTTTGATTTTCGAGTATTCCGGGTTGTCTATCCTGGTGTGAACCGTTCATGGCAGTCTAATGGATTGTGCAGCAAAGTTGTCACCCAGCTGCTTGACTTCACGTAGAGTTTTGTTTTGAGTCATTCCGTTTTAGAAAGTGCATTTCAAAAGGAAGCAGTGAGGCCCGGTTGCCTACAAAGGCGCCGGGGCGAGGGGCGGTAGAGATGCATTCTCTTTGATCATAGATAAAAGAAATCAATCAAGAAAATGAGTGAGTCATCCATGCCGGAGCAGCTACAAATTACAATTGCTTCTGCGGGAGCGAGTTGTCCTCCGACACAAGCACTTTTCATTGACGGCCCTATACTTAGGTGAATGAGAGGGTGTCCATACGTCTAAATAAAGAAGCATACGATAAGAAGGAGGAGATGATGAAGGTGGTCACTCACGCTCGTACTATGTATGCTTTCACACGTGTATGATGGGTTACCATGAGAACAAGGATTCGAGACACACTGAACATGCTAGTGCAAGTGAGGAGCCTAGAAGCATTCGATGAAAGCGGCCCGGGTATGGGCGGCCCTGCCCTTGGGGGTGCGGAAATGCCAAACGGGCCATCCGCGGAGCTGCATCCCCACTCACCTGGTCCTGCTCCTTTTCTCGGGAACGAGGAGGAGGGTCAGGGCAGTAGCGCCCTTCCTGGGGGGAGGGCACATCCAATCCCGGCAGAGGCGGGAGAAACTGAAGCCCTAGCCCCGGTCTCCATGGATGCATCCTCATCAGATCCTTTGATGAGGTTTCTGTATCCGAGGATGAGCCAGTGGGCGAGGTTTCCTCAGAAGTGGAAGAGTCGACTCTGTTGGGGCAATTGGGGGGAACGAGAGAAGGATCTCTTTGTTCTATTTCGACGGGAAGAAAGAGAGTAGGATTCCTCGCAACCTGAACGAATGCCCACGGTGAGCGAGTGTACCAATCTTCTCTCTACTTTGAAGAGGGGGAAGTCGGGATGATGGAAAACAGAAGCGAACTATGGGATCGCCTCATCAATCTTCTGATGAATGATAGGGATTCCCAGGTCCTCGCTAATAGGCAGGAAAACCCCAACCCAACGACTCCAAGGAGCTTTTATCTTTTTTGCTTTCGATGTCATTGAAAGAAATCTGGATGAATCTGGGAACCTCTTCGTCCTTCAAGCTCAAATTCCATAGGTATGTAATGGGGTGATGGCTTTGATCCGCCGAGCGAGCTCTAGAGCTCTTTTGCTTTTGATTGATGAAGTGCGGTGGTTACGCTCGTACTATTGATGCATTCGTCTTTGTTGGAAAGAAACAGGGGAGCTGGCTGCAAAAAAAGATGGAAAAGAACTATTGCGTAATATCAATTTCTCAGCCTCGTCAACGGCTTCCAATTGCTCGGAAATGATCAGCAGTTATATAAGGGGGGGGGGGGGGGGGGGGCTTGGATGGTGAGCAAAAACAATTGATCAAGACATGTAGTACTTGGATCTGATGTAAATGGATTAAGCCTCCACCCCTAATAAGCGTTAACTTCAATGCATGTACCAGCCGTTGTCACAAGGTAATATTTATGAACTTCATTATATGCATTCTGTTCATACAGTTGGACTGCTAATTTAAGCATTTACAAAGCTATTTTCATGTTATCTTCTATCTTCTATGGTACCCCATGGGCGTGTGTCTATTTATGTGTATGAATGGCAAATGCATGTCTTATGTGCCTCTTGCATGCACATACAGTTCAAGTGCATGTGTCATTCATGTGTTAACATGCATGTGTGAAGGGAAAAATCTATAATGTTGTTCTTTGATCTTTATTGGTATGACAATCTTAATGGTATGGCAAATTACTGTGTTCTGCAGAAAGAAATTAGTTCAACCTGGTTATGTTTTCTTATTGGAATGAAGTAAGAACACACTACATGCACTCGTAATTGATGCCACAGGCCACATTGAAGTCATGCCCTCGTATGTTGCTTGCTGTCCTAGGCGAAGTTATCATCTCCAACTTTTTGATATATCAGCCTTTCTTTTGTATTTGTATGGCAAATTACTGTGTTCTGCAGAAAGAAATTAGTTCAACCTGGTTATGTTTTCTTATTGGAATGAAGTAAGAACACACTACATGCACTCGTAATTGATGCCACAAGCCTCGTTGAAGTCATGCACTCGTATGTTGCTTCCTGTCCTAGACGAAGTTATCATCTCCAACTTTTTGATATATCAGCCTTTCTTTTGTATTTGTAATCTCATATATTTTGTTTACAGGTGAGGTTTCACTGTTGAACAAAGTAGGATACCCTGTTGCAGCATGCTTAGAGATAAGGTTTTTACGTTGGCTGTTCAACGTTCACATATTTCCAGGATAATTGCAAGTCCATCTGATTCTCTTCTCATTGAACTTCAATACTGGAGGTTGGTTCTTGTGCTTTTCCTGCTTTCTAACTTCATTTGTTTCTTGAAAAGTTGATATTTCATCTAAAATTGTTCTTGTAGGTGACCGTTGATGTATATTTACAGTAGATCATTGACATAGATGTATAGTAGTAGACCATTGATCTAGATTTACGTTAGACCCAAATTCTAGTTTTTAGGGATTAGTTAATTCCATACATCCAACACATGATTTTCGGGTCCATAAGTGATAAATTTTGATTTTGTCCTAATATAGCGCTCGTACAATATTTCCTTGATAATGTTTTCATTATAAAACTCGGAACTGACTTCTAGAGCTTCATTGTAAAAGGGTATGTTTGATTACCAATTACATCAAAGTCACAAATGTTCTGGTGGAAAAAGATTGATGGTGGTGCATCAATCTTAAGATCTTAGGTTAAATTTGATTATTTTATATTGACAAACCTGATATGGGATAGAAGGATTTGAATCTGAACTTTAATTAAGGTAATTGAGATCAGCTGACCGCTGGATGTTACCAAATGGCCAAACAATTAAAAACGGTCCGCGTTTTCTATTTGGCGAAGTGCCCGTGTTATGTAAAAATGAGTAGAGGGTAGGTTTGGCTATAGGTTAAGTTGATTGCTTTAAAGTGTTCTGATTAGCTCGCACTCTCCCCTCCTCTTGCTTTTTGTTCCTGCTCGGATTTTTGTTTTTTCATGTTATTTGCTCTTACTTTCTTTACTAATTTTTCTTTTATGCCATTTTTATCTTTTTCTTCTTATATTGTTGTTATGTTAGGTGACTCCTTGTCACTGCATTTTGTTTCCAATGAATTTCCATTTTCTCAGTTCTTCCGTATGTACATCCGGGCAAAGAGACATGTTTCTTATTTGATTCTCATCTTGAGTGCTGCTCTCTCTCAAAAGACAAGGCATTGTTGTGGTTTAAGTGGATGGATGTTTGTGGCTTTGCCCCTCCAACATGACAAGATAATGACAGCGTTATCGCTGTTTGTTTATAGATCATTGGCGAAAATTTGATATTCAAAATAATTTAATTCGATGTTCTACAAAAATTTAGCAAGCGAACTAGGTTCGTACGCTACTTCCCACGACTACGCGTATTAATGTTTCCAAGAATGAAAGATGATCTAGTGATCAAACTCCCCACCTCTTTTATAAGGCGTGGATACAGTCATACATTAATTTCTCTCTTTTCTCCTTACCCCGAAGCATATTTTTCATCAACTATTGCCCCGGGGTGTTTGTAGGACATGTACTTTGGCTCTAGCTTTTTCACTATTTTCTCAGGTAAGTCACTAAAAAGACGTTATAATATTATTCTTGAACACTTTTTCCATGTACAAATGAGGCTAATATATGTGTGTGTGTGTGTGTGTGTTTCTTTATAAATATGAAAAAATTGTGCTACTACCCAAACATATATGTAATAAGATGCGCCTAAGTCAAGGAGCAGGTTATGTTTCCATCGTACATGTTTGGTGAAGACTCACATAGTTGGGAGGAGATATATAGCAAGGGCCAAGCAGTTTCCTGGACGAGATTGCAAAGGACCAGAGGTGCATGCCTGGCTGATGTCCTCCCATGAAAAAAAAAAAGAAAAAATGGTGAAGGCTTGTGTCCAGACTTTCGAGGAAGGTGTCCATTCAAGAAGTTGCATGGAATTATATTATTTAACTGGTTTTCAAGGGACCAGAAAATCACGGTAAATCAGTCGAGAAAGAGAGGTGATGAGTTAAGTGTTTGATGGTATATTTGGTAAAGTCTTGGACTTGGATGGCAGGTGATTTGAGTCATTGAGTCAATGAAATTTTTAATATATTTTTACTGCATACAAATAAAGTTAAATTTATATATTACATATTAAATCTCAATAATCAACTATACAATAGTTGACTGTTGAATTCATGCTTACATCTAAACAAATGTATAGTCTACATATTTTGATATGTGTATATTCAAAAATTAAAGATTTTCACTTCTAAAGCAATCTATCCACGGAATCGATCATATTAAAAAATAGCTCAAACCTGATATGGGATAGAAGGATTTTAATCTGAACTTTAATTAAGATCAGCCGACCGCTGGATATTACCAAATCATCCTGCTCTTCGGAAATTAAATCTAATGAGTGAAAACTCTTCTATTAAGCGCGGCCGGCTTTTATTAACTTGAATTCTATTCTCTAGAGAAATGTAACATAGACACACATCCGAATATATAAGTGGGCTTTTGCTGGGGCTCTAAAATTGTAGCCGGTTTTGGATCACATATAACATCCAAACATAGATTGCCTGTCTTACGTCACCCAGTCCAGCATATTTTTATTGACGCGAGATGATCAAGTCGCTATGGATTTGTCTTCCCACTCTTCACGCATTCAACCATTTTTATTAGCTTGAGTTGGCGGTACACTCTAATTAATTATTTATCTGGTCTAAGTAGTCACGGGGTATATATTTCGATGAACAAATGAAACGGCCTGATTTCGATTTTGTTTATTTCACCCACCTTATATGTTCACACTCGCAAACGCCCGATGGTTTTGATTTATTTTATCTCAATCTGTCGCATGCCTGGGGATCTGGTTAAGGCGTCAGTGGGCGCAGAGAAGTTGGTTCATGCCTAACGTCCCTTAGTTGGTTCATCCCTAACGGAAAATCGGATGCGTCCTCACGCGTAAAAGGACGGGCAATTTTTAAGACATATATCTAACCTTTTCATATTATAAAACACACACGATTTTTTTCATTTATTAAGAAAATTATGGCCAACTCCCAAATAAATTAATAAAAAACAAATATGGAGATGGCTCAATTAATTTTTAATTAACTAAAGCTTCATGAAAAAGCGATCAAAGGCCAACCCCGTTTGGCAGCCAAAACTATTCAAGGAACTACTTTTTTTTTTTTTTTTACTTTCCACGACACTGCTACCTTAAATTTAAAATATGACTAAAATATTTTTAAACAAAAAAATCTTCATTTTAGTTTGTAGCGAGAGCCAGTTTACTGTGTACAAGACCATTCTATTAATGAATCGTTCAATTTTTTCAAACGAAATTAAGTATTTAAAAAAATAAAATATATTTCTCAAATATATTTTTCTAAAACTTTTTGCATATATGAAGCTGGCCACATATTAATCAATCTTCAGAATTTGAATCTAATTGTTTCAATTGGTTTGGGAGTCAATTTCAACAATCAAAGCTGCAGCCGCGCCCCCGCAAAAGAATGTGCAAAGCCAGAAGAAGAACAGATTAATACATAATCTTTCCTACTTGTATTATATGTGCAGCCATGTCCTTCTTTTGAAGTTTTGATTTCACTTTCTGCTTTTGTATATATGCTAGTATGTTATATTACTAATTTACAGTACATGCTCGTATGCATTATATTCTGTACATTAATAACTTAGACTCCATTCTTTGTTGACTTGTAGATTTGCAATTTCAAATTCGTTATTTGATAATTCAGTTGTTTATAGACAATTTTGTTATCTATGCACACATATATATAATAAATTAACAATCATAATAAAGAAAAACCACGCCGCACCTAAATTTTTTGGGATGTGCTTCTCTGGCACCTGCACACGGACCAGAAAAATTTTTGAGATGAACATACCCTTGAGATGTTCCCATGCTTCACTAACCTTTTCGATGTAAATTATTATTTTGACTTATTTTAGGTGCAGTACTTCCATGCAACCATTCTTTGGTTATTGCATTCTTAGCTTCCATATCATTTTGACTGTTAAAATAATAATTTAGAGACCTTTGCCTTTTATCCCCTTCCAAAGCTCTTTATTCTCCATTTCCAATTTTAGTCAATTTAATATAAGGTTGAGGAGAATTACCTCTAATGTAGCCCCAAAAGTGTCTTCCTTTGATTTGCATCTCAAGACACTTTGACCACATCTTGTAATTGGTTCAATCCAATTTGAGCATTGTCACATAGTTTTCCCCATCAATGTTGTGTTTGGAATTGTTGAAATACTTTGTAATAAGAACCGGGTCCATTCCTGGACCCGGTCTTACTGGGGCACGGGTACCGAGGGCGGCTCGGTACCCTAGGCGGCATCTCCTCTCTCCCCTTTATATTTTCACTTAAGTGTAATTGTTGTGATTAAGTGAATTAATTTTTCTCTCTCCTAGGGTTGCGATGTGCCCCTAGGTTAGAGCTTCCTCGTGGTTTTTCACCTCTTTCCGAGGTTTTCCACGTATATTCTTGTGTTCGATCTTTGTTCTCTTCTTGTGGTTTGCGTTTCTACATGTTATCAGAGCCGTCGTATGCGATCCGTTGGTGTTTGTCGTCGTGATTTCGCTGGTTCCCACCGTCTTTTTTCTCTTCCGCGCCGCCAAGAGGGTTGCCGTCGTCACACCTTGGTCGCCGCCACCGCCGTTGAGACGCCGTCGCCGTAGCGCCTTTTGCCGTCGCGCCGTTGCGGTCGCCGCCGTTGCTTGCTTCTGTGCCGTCGTCTTCTCCCTCACTGTGTTCTTTGTTCGCTTGGTGTTGTGATGGCCGATGCCATGCTTCCTGCCGTTGCTGATGCCCTGGGCACGGGTAGCAATCTCAAGGGGGAGAATGTCCATGTTCATGTCACTTCTATCCGGCTGAACAAGGACAACTACCTCTCGTGGTCTGCTGCCCTAGAAATCGGGATTACTAGTAGAGGCCGCCTGCCATATATCACTGGAGAGAAGCCCGCGCCCGCGAAGAATGATCCCCAATGGGCCACTTGGACATTGGAAGACAGTCAGGTCAAAGTTTGGCTCATTAGTTCTGTTTCTGTTGATATTCAACCCTTGATTTTTCGTAAATCTACTGCATATGAGATGTGGACTATTCTTGCTCGCATGTATGGCCGTAAGAAACGTGTTTTTGCATACTTATCAAATCAAACGCAATATTTATGCTCTTAGATAGGGGGATTCTTCCGTTGCTTCCTTCTATGCTGCCCTAAAAACCAAATGGGAAGAACTTGACTATCATACAAATGATGACTGGAAGAATGCTTCTGATCAGGCCCTGTATTGGGAAAAAGAATGGATGGATCGTACTTTCATCTTTCTCGGCGGTTTGTGAGATGAGTTTGAGTCGATCCGCAGCCAACTTCTTAATTGTGATGAGATCCCTGAGATCGAAGAGGTGTATGCTCGTGTAGAGGCTGAGGAACAACGTCGCCAGATTATGCATATTGACTCGAGTCATGGGAGCTCTCCTACTGCCTTTGTGAGCCGTACGGCAGGTACAGGCCAACGTTCTTCTCGGAAGTGCAGCCATTGCAATAAATTGGGACACTCTGTGGACTTTTGTTGGGACCTTCACCCTGAGAAGCGTCTTGTTCGTGGTCGTCCTCCCTCCACACGGCGGCCTCCTTCTGCGCCTGAGCCTAGTCAGAATACCTCTCTCAATGTTGCAACATCCAAACTTTCTGCTGATCAACTAAAGGAGTTGCAAGCTTACATTAGCCGGTTGTCTACCCAAGATGACGCTTCTACTTCTGAGGAAGCACGCCTAGCCCAGGCCCTTGTCGCTACTAGTGATCCAGGTAACTCTACTCTTGGTGATTGGATTGTTGACAGTGGGGCTACCCACCATATGACAGGGGATCCCAAAATGTTTCACGAATACAAGTTGTCCTCTGGAAAGCAGCGTTACTCTATGGCAGATGGGTCCTCGATTTCTGTGGCTGGCAAAGGGAGTCTATCTTTACTGAACAAATATTGCCTTCATAATGCCCTGCATGTTCCCAACATTCCTGTTAACTTATTATCTGTCAGCAGTATTACTAGAGAGCTGAATTGTAATCTGATTTTCACTGATGATTGCTGTTTCCTGCAGGACTTGGGGACGGGGCAGAAGATTGGGATTGGTTCGGCTATTGATGGACTCTACAGGATGCCCATTCAGGTTGCTTCTACCTTGATTTCAGCCACTAGTGGACAGCTTTCTGGCACGGAGGACCGATCCACCATTATGCGTTGGCACGAACGGCTTGGCCATATTCCCTTCCAGTTGATTAAATAGTTATTTCCTAGGATGTTTCATTCTGTTTCTTTGGACACCTTCGCCTGTGAAGTGTGTCAATTGTCTAAACATGTTAGGGCTTTGTACCCTATTTCCTTCAATAAATCCACTCGCCCATTTGCTTTGATTCACTCTGATGTTTGGGGTCCCTCGGGAGTACCCACCTGTCGTGGCTTCCAATATTTCATGACTCTTATTGATGATTACTCACGATGCACGTTCGTGTATTTGTTGAAAGACCGTAGTGAGGTTCCTAGCATTGTCAAAAATTTTGTTGTCTTTGTTGAAACTCAATTTGGTACCACTGTTCAGGCATTTCGTATTGACAATGCTCATGAGTATGTCTCCCATACCCTTGATGACTTCTTGCGAAGTAAAGGTATTATCCATGAAACATCCTGTAGCTATACTCCTCCTCAGAATGGCGTGGCTGAGAGGAAGAACCGTCATTTGTTGAATGTTACCAGGGCGATTATGTTCCAGCGTCATGTTCCCAAACGGTACATCCCCCTATTGCATACTCGTGTGCATACTCGTGTGTTGGATGGTAAATCCCCCTATTCCATCTTGTGGACAAATCAGAATCCCTGGCCGTTGACACCTAGAGTTTTCGGGTGTGTTTGTTTCGTACATGACCATAGTCCCATTCTTAAAAAGCTTGATCATCGGTCCATCAAAGCAGTCTTTTTGGGTTATTCCACCACCCAGAAGGGCTACAAGTGTGTTGTTCCCAGCACCTCCCGAGTCTATGTTTCCAGGGATGTGACTTTTCATGAAAGTGATGCTTACTTTCCTGCGAGTACTCTTCAGGGTGAGTATCTTGGTGAGAAAGTGGAAGAGTATTTGTCACATCAGCTTATTCAGTTTACAGATTTCCTGGACTACACGGCTAGTTCTTCGAATGTAGTTGATACAGTCAGTGAGGACAGAAACAGTCAGATGGAGGGCAGCTCCGTGGTTGAACAGTCTCGAGATCATTTGTTTGTTCAGGTTTACAGCAGAAAGGAGAAGAATGTGATGGAAGTTGTTGATGTAACCAATCCCAATCTTGCGAGGACCTCGAATGATCCAAGTCCAATGAATGAAGATCTCCCTATAGCCCTGCGCAAAGGGACCAGGTCATGTACTTCCCATCCTATACAAAGATTTGTTTTATATGCTAAACTCAGTAAAGACTATAAGTGCTTTATTACCTCTCTTTCTATGGTTGTTATTCTCAGGACTGTAGAGGATGCCAGGGAGGATCCTAAATGGCGACAGGCTATGATAGAGGAGATGGACGCTCTCCCAAAGAACAATACGTGGGAGGTTGTTGATATTCTCAAGGGAACTCACTTAGTTGGTTCCAAGTGGGTGTTTACTGTGAAATACAAACCTGATGGGACTGTTGAACGTTATAAAGCTCGCCTTGTTGCTAAGGGATTCAGCCAGAAGTATGGGATCGACTACCTTGAGACCTTTGCCCCCGTTGCAAAGTTGAAAGCAGTGAGAGTCATCTTAGCTCTGGCAGTGCAAAAGAAGTGGAACATGGATCAACTGGATGTAAAAAATGCTTTTCTGAATGGTCACCTGGAAGAAGAAGTCTACATGATGCCGCCTGGATACGTGCAAGATGGAAAGTGTTGCTACCTCAAGAAGGCATTATATGGCCTCAAGCAGTCACCTAGAGCGTGGTTTGAAAGACTGAGGGTTGTGATGAAGAACAATGGCTATAAACAAGGAGTGACTCAAGCAGAGAAATGGTCTGGTGAGTCTTCTACTTGTATATGTGGATGATATGATTGTCACAGGGGATGACGAAGATGAAAAAAGAAAGATGAAAGAAACGTTGGCTGCTGAATTTGACCTTAAAGATCTGAGAAAGTTAAGGTATTTCTTGGGGATCGAGATTGCACGGTCTGAGACTGGACTTGTAATGAGTCAAAGGAAGTACACCTTGGACCTTCTAAAGGAGACAGGAAAACTGGGATGCAGACCTTTTCTTACTCCCATGGAGTCTGGCACGAGGATAAGCATTAAGACTGGGACGACTTTGAATGACGAAGGAAAAGGAAGGTATCCGCGATTGGTTGGTAAACTCATTTACCTCACTCTTACTCGTCCAGATATTACTTATGATGTGGGTGTGCTGAGCCAGTTTATGCATGCTCCTACTGATTGCCATTGGAAATGCGCTGAAAGAGTGTTGGACTACTTAAAGAATGATCCAGGGAAGGGACTTCTATATACTCGGCAAGACCATCTCAGCATTGAAGGGTACTCTGACGCCGATTGGGCTGGATGCACGGACACTAGAAGGTCCACCACAGGATACTGCGTCTTCCTTGGGGGTAATCTTGTGGTATGGAGAAGTAAAAGGCAAGAGGTTTGTTCCAGATCTAATGCTGAAGCAGAATACATGGCAGTTGCAATGGGGGTTACTGAAATGTTATGGCTAAAGATTCTTTTGGCAGATATTGGGGTTAAGATGGATGAGAGGATGAAGATGTATTGTGACAACAAGTCAGCCATTAACTTGGCAAACAATTCTGTTATGCACGACAAAACTAAACATGTGGAGATCGATCGTCACTTCATACGGGAACACATAGATTCAAAGGAGTTGATTCTACCCTATATGAAGTCTGAAGATCAAGTTGTCGATGTGTTGACTAAATCTTTATGTACATCTCAGTTTGAGAAAAATGTGAGCAAGCTTGGCATGTTTGACATGTATGTCAAGCTTGAGGGGGAGTGTTGAAATACTTTGTAATAAGAACCGGGTCCATTTCTGGACCCGGTCTTACTGGGGCACGGGTACCGAGGGTGGCTCGGTACCCTAGGCGGCATCTCCTCTCTCCCCTTTATATTTTCACTTAAGTGTAATTGTTGTGATTAAGTGAATTAATTTTTCTCTCTCCTAGGGTTGCGATGTGCCCCTAGGTTAGAGCTTTCCCGTGGTTTTTCACCTCTTTCCGAGGTTTTCCACGTATATTCTTGTGTTCGATCTTTGTTCTCTTCTTGTGGTTTGCGTTTCTACAGGAATCTTTCATTGAAGAAGGATAGTTTCAGCCTTGATCAACTCCAGTATCTAGTCTGAATCTGTTTTAAAGATAAGTTCTCAACAGTCCATGATCTTGAAATTTTTAATCAACACTTAAATGCATTAATATCAATGAGAATCACCACCAACAAAAAGATCAGCGCCAAAGCTGCCCAAAACAACATCAAGAGAATGACAAAAATATTAACAAAAGCTCAACCAAACGGTTGGTGAACATGCAGCTTTTACTCATCAGCAAGTCCTTATTAACACAAACCCACAAGAATGGAAAAATGTAACTCAAAGTCAACGAAGCTGTAAAAACAACATATTTACAACATGGGATGATGGTCAATGTATACATTCAAAAGAATAAAAAAATGTTAAAAAAAAAGGAGAGAGGAAGGCATGAGAAGAACTAGTTCATTGATTCTCTTAAACTGAGCTGAAAATAAAATAATACAGAAAAATAATGAATCTAGAAAATTACATAAATTCATATATACAAATAAAATATTAAAAACATAAAAATATAGATAAACATATTAATAGATACACAAGTAGTTCACATGTTTCAAACACAAGCTACAAAGCTTAGAGGTCAAACTTAGGAAAGTCCTATTGGCATGTGATTGTAGATCTCCTTCTCTCAATGTAAAAACTGCTGCACATCTCTCTAGATGCATTGACATAAAAATATAAGACAAGTAAGATATAACCATCTCCACGCCTGTAGGCATACCTTGGACAACGTCTTGCATATTGAAGAAATGTCAAACGATGGAATTGTCGTCCAAAATCTCTATTGTCTGAGATAATGCTCCATTGACAACAAGACACCTCCTTCATACATTCCACACAAGAAAGACATAGCTTCATGAAACGAGGGAAGAAGATCTAACTATCGAAAAATTTTGAATGGGAATTACACCCAATCAAAACTAATCCTACTACTACTAAGGTTGTCATGTTCAACTTGCTCTTCCAAGAACTCTCTTTGCTTGGCCCACCAAACCTAGCGAAACCCTTTGCAACACTAAGGGTAAACTATGCGGGCCAGCCATATAGCTACTATGGTTCCCGTTTGTTAAAATGGTTGGGTGGCTGTGACAAAGTTGCATGGTCATAATAATCATCTTCTATCAATAAAACGCTGAACCTGATTCTTTAAAGATCCAAAAAGGTATCAATAATGTCAATATAACAAATCTAAGAGATATTGCATAAGTAAAAGACAGCAATAAGATAGAAACAAGTCCCATTACCAAGTGCAAGGTGTAACCGATTGGTCTGCAATAAAAAACTGATAGTCAAGGTAAGATTGTCAGTTGGGTCCATTGAATAGACCTGGTTGACAAAGTAAAATATGGGTCTTTTAGTCGATATTTAGGTGGTCGTACATTAATGAAGATTTCCCCCCTTAGTGAGATATTGCTTTAATCATGAATTAGGGAGTATGAGTTGTTGCTAGGCTATCGTGTAACAAGTGAGTAGAGGTAGGTTAAGGCCCAAAAACATACATTCTACCAAAGAAGAGAAAAACCTACAAACTTCTTCATATATTCATGAATATAAATCAAATCTAAAATCATTCCAAGGCATTGCCACAAGCAAAGGAGGAAAACAAAAAAGGAAGAGCAAACGACATCTACAATGACTAGCTACATCTAGCTAACTAGTGTTTTAGTGTACTCCATTAATGTGCAACAAAACTCTCTTTTATTTGACTTGCATTTTCATAATGCTTTGAGAAAAAAAATGTTATCTAACAATTACCAACTTCCATTTTCAATGCTTCCAATAATCGTTCGGATTTTCGCCCCCCTTCGTAACTGGTGTCAAATATCCACATCTAGAAACAAATAGAAGAACTTGTTCTAGTTAATAGACTTACCTTGATTAAAAGAAGGAAACCTACCTTGATTGAGTTATCATCTGCAGAACTCATAAGAACAGGCTCACTAGCAATGAAGTTGAGGAATATAACCGCATAGAATATGTATGTGGATGTGCATAAACCATAAATGAGTTGGATGTGCATGAACCAAACTTTTGGTCCAAAATGTTACTCATTTGCTTTTGGTAAAGAACCGACTAAAGCAAAGAAGTTTGCAACATATATACACATCAGTTTTTGCTATGTCAGGGATGAAAGTATAGATATATTTGACAAAAAAAATTGAACAATAAAATGGCCTAATCAGCTCAGGGTCATCAGATTTACGAAATCAAAGAAGGTTGCAGCATATCTATTAATCCACATGTTTCAGTTAACCCCATTAAATCAGCCATGTTCCGATATCTAATATTTGTTGTGAGAAGACAAAACAAATCAATTCTTGAAAAGGAAAACAATTGGAGCTCAACAATGGTTTGTTGAATGTGTTTGCGAAATGAGAATGTCAAAGCTTAAATGCATGCACAAATTGGACAATAGGACCCACATGCAGCACCAACTAACTCTGCTGGTATGACAGGCTCGTTGGACTCAACAAGCACATCTTCTGCAACCCCATTTACTTTCTCTAGTTTGAATTCGACTGAGTTACTGACACTAGAAGTGCCAGATTTTTCGGCAACAGCCTCGTCCACTTGAACTTGTGAATGGTATTCCGTTTCACTCCAGGAAAGGTTCGCTCCAGAAGTGTCAGTAAGGGGGCCGTCGTTGACATTACCCCCCTGTAACTCAGTTGCAGAAGAATATGATTGAAAACTGACTTTTTGGTGCCAACCATATAAACTTCCCAAAAAAACTCGCACCAACTCATCTTCAAACGATGACCATAAGCTTGCATTATTTTTGTATTCTATGGTATGCAGCAAAATTATATATGAACTTTAATGGTCCACTAAATCATTCATTGAGATAGAAGTGTAGAGAAAAATATGAGGGTGGGGGAAACTAACACTTACCTCGACCCTCACAAAAAACTTGAGAGAAGCAAACACCTCCAGCACATTGCATATGATCCGAATGCCAAGAATATAAGCCAAAGGTCCAACCCGAGATCATCATGTATCCCAATGTTGTCAAAAAAATAATTAGCATGGCCAAAATTTTTAAAGCCGTAAGAATGTCAAAGGTAAAATAGGACTGCAAGGGTTCAATTGCAGGAGAAATTGTGAGAGCTCTCTCAGCTCCCCAAGGATCTGCTCCCTCTGGACTGATGGAGCCCTTCATGGTCCCTGCGACATTTCAGCCTTGTTCAATTGGTGACTTCAATTTTTCCTAAAAGGCAAAAAACAAAAACTTTGTAAGTGCTCAATCACGAACGTCTAATGTTCTAATTTCAATTATATCAGCCTTTGAACTCGGATTTTCTGCTAACAAACAGATGCGTAGCAGAAATGGGTGGTTTGTTATTTTGAGAAAGCAAGAGAGATGGCCCAAAGGACAGAGGAACACTGACACTTATGGCTTGAACCTCTAAACTTGCCTCACCTATAAACTGTGCAAACATAACAGTAATGATTAATGAAAAGAAAGAAAGAGGAAATTGAAAAAGGAATAAAACCAAAGTCAAAGAATATGATAGTAGGCAAAGACTAACAACCACAATTACCTCCATTGTTCAAACCAACCAGTAATTCAGTTTCTTCTCCTGCTGGAACAACTGCATTCTGAGAAAACAAAAACTTTTCTAGCACTCTAGAGACAAAGCTTGGCATGTTTTTAAAATGTAGGCTTTCATGTTAGTAAACACATGATTGTATCATAACCGAGTTGGATGTGAACAAAATAGCATGGCGTATTTTTAAAATGTAGGCTTCCATGTTATTAAACACATGATTGTATCATAACCGAGTTGGATGTGAACAAAATAGCTTGACATATTTTTAAAATGTAGGCTCCCATGTTAACAAACACTTGATTGTATCATAACCAAGTTGGATGCGAGATGCAAAGTGGTTCTCATAGATATTCAGTCAAGCAACCTACAAACCTAAGCAATGTATGATATGTAATTCAAAGACTATATCAGAATGTGACACAACCAACACACCCATGAACTTGATCAGATTATACTTATCCAAATAATTAAGTTGTCACGGGCTGACTTTTTCAAGCCTATTTGGCCAACCGGGTGCTGAGGGATAGTTGGTCCACAACGCAAGTGAAGGCAATGAAATGAAAACCAAGCAACTAAGACAATTAAGATGGAATGATGGTTCTGGTTTAATCTTCTATCCTGAAAGGCATGTCTCTCTTAAGATAGAGGAGATGATGGGGCATCACACTCAACTTGGGTATATGAGAGGTTTTGTGTATTCAATTAATGTACTAGTAGCTTGGTAATGAAAGGGGCAGTATATTACAAGACTAAAGGGGGATTGGGTCAGTGTCTCCTACACTCAAAAAACCAAGAAATATAACAAGAGATGTCAAACTTTTAGTTTGAAATAGTTCATAATCATCCATCAACTCATAAGCTTAAGCGCACGTGTTGTGCAAATAATATGCCTTTCAATTACTCGAAGTACTGTACAAGCATCAGGATCCATTTCACATCAATGTTGTTGAATCTCTAGAAGGGATCTTTCTCAATTTCCAAAATATGATCATAAAGGAATGGTCCTCAACATCATAGGAAATCAAAAAGATGAGTAGAATTGGCTCCAAAATTACACATCTGCAAAACATTGTCATATTCAATTTCTGCAAGTTCAGCCATCATGCCTTTCATTCCCTGACAGATACCTTTTGTTTTTTTTTTCCTTTTGTTTTTTTTTTGTTTTTTTCTTTTTTTTGTTCCTTCTTTTGCACTTGGCTTTTTATCTTTTGATTTCATTTTTTAGGCCGACCTTCACATTTGAGGGAATACCTCACCACCCCAAAGGCTACTACGAAGCTCCACCACTTTGGTGGTTATATGTAGTTTGGTTACGTATCCAACCCGCTTCACCTTACGAGCTTTCAACGATCCAAAAGTTCATAAGTCGTAATCTTCGCGGCACAAACATAAATCACCCATATGCCTACCCAGTACTCTTGATTCCCGACCTAGAGGAACAACTACACAAGCTTCGAGCCCATCTCTCAACTCTCATTTTGCTACCTGTCAAGATTTTACAAAGCATTGTGGCTTCTCTCTTAGAGTATTTTCTTACTAAATCCTTGCAGATGCCTAATTATCAGAGTCAATAAGAGATGCATCTCCTATGCTTGACTTTCTCAGCTTCATAGCATTTTTCTTCATTGTCCATACTCAAGATTTTTCGAGTTTTCCTCTCCCATTGATTGACGACAATAATTTGAAGTTTTCTTCTACTACTCGGGGAGGTACTAAAATAAAATGAAGGCATATCATTGTGTGAAAAAACGATTTTAAATTGTTTTTATGCAAGATAGAAAAGTTCTTTTTTTAGAAATGATCTTGACATCAAATGAAATATCTCATTGGAGGTAGAAACTCTTCTCTCGCAAAAGAGAAGGGAGCTTGCAAAACCAAATGGGTTGGCTAGGTAAACAAATGAACTTCATCAATTCTCTTACGGGCAGTGATTTAAATGCATATGCCTAAACCTAAACAAAATTTGATAACCAATCTATCAAATTTGAATATGATCCCAAGTACATTTGATGTTCTAACTAAGGCTTTACATTGAACAAAGACGTGCTCCCATAAATGATATCAAATTTTGACAAAGAATTCTGTTGATCAAATATTAATGAGAACAAATGAAGAACAGTCAACGGTATCAAGCAATGAGAACAAAATTAGATGCCAAACATGCTTTGACAATTACAGGTTTGCTTCTTTCGAGAGACCTGTTGTGATACCTTGAGAGGCAACCATTGGAATATTGGGAAATGGCTTCTCAAGAGTTGATATGTATTGCTGGCAGTCTCTCTTTCAAATTCATGGCAAGTATTGTTCTGAGGAAATTCACATGCCTAAAGGCATTTTCACCCTTTAAACGCCTCCAGGCGTAAAGGTCATGCTGCAACAGAGTATCCTTCCGTGATCAAGAGTAAAATTTCATGTGTTCCTGTAAACAAAATAAAGATTACAAATGCAAATGAAAGGCTGATATATCAAAAAGTTGCAGATGTTAACAAATGAAAAAAAAAACATAAACCATCACAATAAAACACATGAAATTTCATAAAGTTGTCTTCAAGGTTTATAGTTTTAGCTTTTTAAAATCTTATTTAAACATCAATTTCTTTTTTCTTTACCCTTATATCTAATTTCTTTTTCTCACATCTTTTATTCACCTATAAGATTATATTTATAAAAAATAGTTTAAAACACTAGGAAACAAGTGTAAGTCAAAATCGGGAGCTGTAGTTTTCAGTTAAGCTTAATGTGAAGTTTAAGATCGAGAATCCTATTTTGATGCTTGAAAACCATATACAAAAAAACAATTATCAAGATTACGGTATGTAGTTTTCAGTTAAGCTTAATGTGAAGTTTAAGATCGAGAATCCTATTTTGATGCTTGAAAACCATATACAAAAAAACAATTATCAAGATTACGGTATGCACACCTGAGCTGCAAAGCAATCAGCCTTTAGCTATTAACAACTGCCTCCATCTGATATTGTGCTTTCCCCCACCATTAATAACAAACATAAGGTAAAAGTTTGAATATTCAAAGAAAGTGAAAATACCACTAAAGACTATTTTTTGTAAAGTGATTATAGCAAACTATGCCAAATAAGTACATGAGACTAACATTAATCCACAAAATATAAAATATAAAAAAATAGCGAAAGTAAAACCCTATCTCTAAGCATGCTGCAACAGAGTATCCTTCCGTGTTCAACAGTGCAATTTCATGTGTACCTGTAAACAAAATATATAAGATTACAAATAAAAAAGAAAGGCTGCCATATCAAAAAGCTATAAAGGATAGGAAGCAACATACAAGCGCATGACTTCAATGAGGCTTGTGCCATCAATTACGAGTGCATGTAGTGTGTTCTTATTTCTTCATTCCAATAAGAAAACATATCCAGGTCAAAGTAATTTATTTTTGCATGGAACATAGTAATTTGTTATACCATTAAGATTGCTATACCATTAAAGATGAAAAAACAACATTATAGATTTGTTCCCATCACACATGCATGTTAACACGTGAATTACACATGCATTTGAACTGTATGTGCATGCAAGAGGCACATAAAAGACATGCATTTGCCATCCATACACATAAACAGACAAACGGCCATGGGGTACCACAAAAGATAGAAGATAAAATGTAAACGAAAGCTTTGCTAATACTTAGGTTAGCAGTCCAACTGGATGTTAGGCTTTAAGTCTACACAAAAAACAAAACGAACATAGTCAGGAAGTTCATGACACTTTATCAGGTTTTCAAGAGATTCCTAGCATCTGATTTACCGCTTCAGCAGGCACCTCCTTCCCAATTCCTCAAATCTTCTTTCTTCTTATTTTTTCCGGGTTATCCAACGCACCCTAAGGGCCCGTTTGATGGGTCGGAAATTTACTGTAGCTTAGAAAAAAAAATTCAAAAATTTAAAATTTTTCCGTTTGGGAATTTTTTTTGAGACCATTGAGGCTGGAATCAGCAAGATTTTTCTAGAAAAATGTTTCCGCCCGGAGGGGTGGAAGCATTTTTCCAGAATTATTTTTTTGCCCGTTAGGGCTCTTTGCGTCGGGCTCCCGTCGTCTTCCTCTTCTCATCTTCTTCCTCGCCGCTGTCTCACGCTGATGTTGCCTCGTCTTCCTTTCTCATCTTCGTCGTCCGCCGCTGCCTCATTCTCATTCTGTTAATGCAGGGAAGGAAGAGGGATGAAAGGCGAAAACGATAACAAAGAAAAAGAAAAGGGATGGAAAAAGACAGAGGATGAGGTTTTGTTGTCTCTCTCTCTCTCTCTCTCTCTCTCTCTCTCTCTCGCTGTGCGAGGCTTCATCCTCTTCACCACTCTTTGTCTGAAAGGATCAGTCAATGGCTCTCTTCGACCGCTCCCTCTCCTCAGTCTTAAGTGAGGGTTTAGGGTTTTCTTCCTCTTCTTCCAGCTCCCTTTTTCCCCCTAAATCCCCTTTCATTAGATACCCATTTTGGGGCTAATTGCTGACAATCAAAGTGGGAGATTTACCGGGCATCCTTCGTTCCCTCCCATTTATTGTGCCATCGATCTGCTGATGCATATAGGGATCATGTGACCCTAGACAGCATTCCGGATCACTCTGTCCATCTACCTCACCGCTCGTCGAAGTAGCAGATCGATCATCGTGCCTCTCGCCTCCCTACCGTTTGGACCTCATATCTGATCAACATTGCTCTCCTTCCTATCGTTGTTATAACTGACGCTCTCTAAGGTTTCAAGACTTTGATCTGACATGATACCCAGCAGGTTTGCATGAGGAAACTCAGTTTTATAGGCGAGAAATCTCTCTCGATTGCTCGTCTTCTTCTCCCTTTGCTTTCTAGGGTTTCCTGCACTAGAAACATGTCAATCTGTGCTTTGTCTGAGGTTCTCTCTACGTTTTATGTATTTTAGCACAGAGAACGATGGAAGGCGGAAAGACGACTTTGAGCCGCAGCCGTCGACAGACTCGTTGGACGACGGGTGCCATATGCAAATCTTCAGTTTCTTACCTCCGGTCTCTGGTACTTTATTGATCTCGACTCCTGTTCTTTTTTTTTCTGCTTTTTTTTTCTGCTTTCCTCTTTTCTAAGGTTTTGGTATTGCATGCTCAGAATGGTGGTCGACTTGCCTCTTATGTGAGTCTAATTTTTTGTGGAGACTTTGAGTCCAATCGTAGATTTGGCTAAGTGTTTTATCCCGTGAAACGTTGGCTTTTAATAGTCAATGAGCATGATCGAACTTGGGGATTGCACATATTTGGATCCATGAACCATTAAATTTATTATTAAAATGCAGCAGGACATACCCCTACATCAACATCTCTAGCAAAAAAAATACTTATATTGCAATTAAATTGTTTTTGTCTCTTCTTATGTGAAAAACTAGGGGAAGACACGGGACCCCTAGGGGTTGGACTTTTTAAACCTGTAGAAAAAACGGTTGTCATTCTGAGACTAGATTTCTAGAACAGGTTCTTAGTAGCTTGAATGGTCGATTTTTATAATCTCCAATCACAAGAATTGAAGCTGGTGGCTGAAAAGTTGCCTAGAGGGGAGGCGTGTCCTGCAAAGGGAGTATTCTTCAATCAACAGTTTTCTCTTCTTTAGTCTTCAATAAGGAATGGCCTTCGGTTGATGTTGCTTCTTTGTTTCTGTGTTCCAATCTAATATGTAATCTGGGGAAGATTTAAAATTTTTTCACAAAAAATATTCTTTGTACATACCATTTTTTATTAATAAAAGGAGGAAACGGATCCAGCATCAAGGCTGGATGGAATAAAAAAAGCCACCAAATTTTGTTTGTACTTTATCATGAAATATTTATCCAGAGAAAACACAATGGAGGTTGTACGTGCAAACATGAAACAGGGCATAAATGACCAAATGAAAATTGCTAATGCTGCCAACGTTTGCATTTTTAACTGGACCTTGGCATCACACTTGAAACGTTTTGCTGTTCAAGCTCTGTTTTAAGTTCTCTCGGTCATTAGTGAAATGGGTTTAGAACGACAGGTTTGGGACTTTTTTTTTTTTTTTTGCTGACATGAAACTAAAATACATCTGATTCTAGCTTCAGAATAAGTGTTTTCTGAAATAGTTCTGATGCAAAAATGAGGGTCTGACTAACTGGAGCATTACTTGCTTATTGCGTTTTTTTGAAATAGTTCTGATGCTAAAATAAGGGTCTGACTAGGAGGAGCATTACATGCTTATATTCTGAATCTTCACCTTGACAGCAGTTTCAGGTGCAGTTTTCACTTCAGTATCATTGGAGTCGTCACCAATGTTTGTTAGCAGCATCTTGTTAGCGGGTTTCTGCAAGTGAGAAACCCACTTCAATCCTCGACAGAGGATAACCTTGTAGACAACTCTTATGCATCTTATGGCAGATCTTTCATATGTGTGTGTGTGTGTGTGTGTGTATATATATATATAATATGGTTGCATACTGTAATTGTTAGAATAGAGGTTTTCTCTTTTTGCTAGTCAAAATTGTTCAGTTTTCATTTAGAATGGTGCACCCTTGATAACATCAGGTACTTACATCCAAATTGTTGTTCTATGTTTTCTTGTAAAGTTTGGCATGGGAAGCACTTTATAAGATACTTGTATCCAAATTATTGTTCTATGTATTCTTTATCAACATACTTTAGATATGTTTCTCTTGTTATTTGTGTTATTCATGCAATGTGTGCTTGTGTTGTATCTTCATCTTGGTTGCAAGCATTGATCTTCTTGCATGTAAGTATAGTTTGATGTGATTTTTACAGATCTTCTTGTTAATAAGAAAAATTGTTTTTGAGAACTATTTTTTCTACTTTTTTTACAGAAACTGTTCTGAATTGTTAAAAAAATTGTAAATTTTGGTCTCCTGAAATCCTCTATTTTTTTGTAGAGATTACTAGCGCTTAGTTTTGGTATCATTTCTTTACAATATAGTCTTTTTAACCCGGGGATGTAAACCTATCAGAACTGGAAAAGTCTGCCCTTGTTTTAGAACAAGTCAGCTATACTTTCGCTTTGTGGATTGGAATCTGAATTTGGGTCTGATTTTTGGTATGAAGTTTCTCTAGTATCACTAATGTCAGCCCACAAAATTTCAGGACTCGGCCTTCTCTTTAGGGAGTAAAATTCCTTCCTCCTGGTGATATAGCATTTGATGTCAAGAACTCTGATAAAAGAGAAAATCTTCAATTCTGTTTAAAAACTTTTTAAAAGTGTTTTCTCACACAACGATAATGCCTTTGCTTTATTCGTAGTACCTTCCCGAGTAAAAGGAGAATTTCAAGTTTCTGTTGTCAATTGATAGAAGAGGAAACCTGAAGAAATTTTGGATATGAGCAGTAAGGAAAAATTCTATGAAACTGAGATAATTAAGATTAGGAAATGCTATTGACTCTGATGATTAAGTATCTAAAAAGATTTAACATGAAAATATCCTAAGATTAAAGCCATAATGCTCTGTAAGATCTTGGCAGGTAGCAAAATGAGAGTTGAGAGATGGGCTCGGGGCTTGTGTAGTCGTTCCTCTGAGTCAGTAATCAAGAGTACCGGTTAGGCATATAGGTGATTTATGTCTATTCCGCGAAGATGACGACTTATGAACCTTTGGCATGTCGAAAACCCGTAAGGTGAAGCGGGTTGGAGATGTGACAAAGCTATACATAACCACCAAAGTGGTGGAGCTTCGTACTAGCCTTTGGGGTGGTGAGGTATTCCCTCAAAGGTGAAGGTCGGCCTAAAAAAAATCAAAGGCAAGAAAAAAAAATCAAAATGCAAAAGAAAAAAAGAATTGAAAAAAAAAAAAAAACAAAAGGTGCCTGCCAAGAGATGAAAGATATGAAGGCTGAATTCTTAAGGATTGAATGTGACAATCTTTCGTGGATGTATGATTTTGGGTTCAATATCAACTCCTTTTTTTTATTATCTAAGAGGTCGAGGATGATTCCTTTATGTTCATATTTTAGAAATTGAAAGACATCCCTTCTAGAGCATCGGCAACATTGATGCGAAATGAAATCCGATGCTTGTACGGTACTACGTGTAAGTGAAGGCCATATTATTTGCACAACACAAGCACTCAAAGCTTATGAGTTAAATTAATCATTTTTGAACTATTTCAAAGTAAAAACTTGACATCTCTTATCATGTTTCCACTTTCCAGGCTTCCTAGGGATATGAGAATTTAACCAATCTCCCTTTGGTCTTGAAAAATATTTGGCAATTTTATTACCAAACTGCTAGTCCATACATGGAATAGAAGAAGCCCCTCAAACCTAGTCCGTCATGTTGAGTGTGGCAAATTCTCCATTGTTTCCTTTGTCTCATGGGAGGTAGATATGAAACTTGACCTATTATTCCTTCTTAATGAGTGTCTTCAATCTGCATAACCTAGACTTAGGGTATTTTTTTTCAAAAGCATTGGTTGATTTGAATGCTGACGTTTTTTGAAAAGTTGACTTGTCTTGTTTCTTAGTTAAAAGTTGACTAGTCTTGTTTCTTAGTTAGGTATTTCACATGTCCAACATAGGTAATGTTATTGGTTTGATTTGTTTTCAATAGGATCATATTCTGGTTTAGTTAGACTTTTTTTAGTTTTGTTGAGTTGGGCAATTGTTGGTCAGATTTTATAGTAGTTCATTCTTTTTCTTTTTCTTTTTTTTGCTGTAGTGGTTTTCTAACTAGTGCTTGCCTTGTCATGTTTAGTTCTCACTCTCATGTGGCTTGGGTTGTTTAGGAGCCTTGTTGACTTAGTTGATTGGTTTTCATTTTTCAATGTCTTTACTTGTTTTTTTGATAAATAAAATCTGAAAAAGTTCATGGGTCTGCTGGTTGTGTCGCACGCTGATATGGTAATTAGGAGAAATTGTTTTCAAAACATCCTTTTCAGGATGTTTGACTGTGCACCAGCTTCATGACAACCTGGTTTTGCATAACCTGGCAAGGGTTTTGGGGGGGGTAGTGTCATTGTTGTGGGCGTGACTGAACTCTTGTAGCTTTGCAGGTGTGTTTTGCACTGTTGTTTCTCTTCTTGTTGATAATCTTGTCCTTCTTCAGAGGTAACAGTTAATGTCTTCTTGAGCTTTCTATTTTCCTCGTTTTGGTGGTCATCATTTGTTCACTTGTCTATTAGCTAGTTGCAGAAATAGCTCTTAGGTGAACTCTGTCCATTTGGTGGGCTGTGACCTACATTGGTTTGTGGGGCCTGCTGACGTGCAGTCTTCCACCAGTGTTCAGTGGGGAATCTATGGCTCTTTTGAGGTACTCCCCTTCTGTTGCCCCACCTATTATGATTTTTGGTATGAAAGGTCTATGACACAAAATGCAAAGGAGGAGAAATTCCCCATTTATATGCACTTCCGGCCTGGGTTCATCTTTGACCGCAGGACTTCAAGGTGCTTGTATTGTTACATCTGCTAGTTTAATCACAACATCCAGGTTTGGATTTTACAATCCCTTGTTTATCAGTTGATAGGAAGTCCATTATCACATACAGAAAAGGGAAGAAATACAGTAGCAAACAAGGAAATCTTGATACATTTAAGTACGGATTTGTTTGATGTAAATGTGAAAGCTGATTTTGATCTGCATGACCTTTAACTGAGTGAGGATGCAAATATGAATGGCTTAGACTGGTATTCAACTCAGGCTTTCCCATGTCCAATCTACTTATTTCAGATTCAGGTGAGGACATGGTTCTAAATGTTGGTACTAAATTCTGCTTCAACTGGGTTGAAATTTGAACATTTACATGTGGATGAGATCCTTGTTGCATCATGAACATGTCCAGGACACGACACAACAAACTGAATACAGATCCTGTCATCTTGGTTCTATTTCTAAGCTAGCGAGGAGGACTCAGATGAGTGAGTGAAAACAGACCATTGACATCCCTACTGGACTGGCTGCAGGTCCGACTTGTTGGTGGTCCTGGCTGTAGTTTATGCAGTTGAAAATATAGCTGGTCTACAATTAGATGGAACCTAAAAGCTCGTTCCATTTTAATTTTTCATAGTGTAAAATACTTTGCTGTCCGGGTGGTTGCCAATTTGTCTCAACTTGTTTTCTTATGAAGGCAAGACTGTATTCTTGTTATTTCCTTTCAAGGTTTGCTTAGGAAACGGTTTGATGAGTGTTCTTGTGGATGTCTAATGGTTTTGGAACAGCCAATTCGAAAAGTGTACTTTTCTTCTGCATAATAGTTTGATATAGTTTTCTACTGTAAAATCAAGTTTTTATTTGTGTTTGTAACACTGTTATGGCATCCAAATCGATTTGTGTGAGTTTACCTAGATCTTGGCTGACTAATGCTGGCTGCTTACTCAATGTCACTAGAGCCATCTTGTTCCAAAGAAATCTCCCAAAATACTAATTGGGGAGATGCACTCCTTACTAGTGCCTACTTGATTAATCGCATGTCTAGTCGTGTGCTAAAGGGTCGTACTTCCTACTCTATGCTTCCATGGAGTAGTTAGCCTTTTCACCTTCCTCTTCGGGTTTTTGGATGTGTGTGTTTCATTCATAACCACAGCCCAAATGTAAAAAAACTTGATCCCAAATCCATTAAGGGCATATTTCTTGGGTATTCTTCTACTCAAAAAGGGTATAAATGTCTAGATCCCACCACTGGTCGTGTTCACATTACCAAAGATGTCACATTCTTGGAACATGTCTTCTTTTTTTGTGAGAATTCTCTTCAGGGGGAGAAGTTAATGTCGGAGGAAGAGCATTCTCCAACTCAGGCCCATTTCTTCGGGACTCATAAGATTCTAATATTCTAAGCTATGTCACATAGGTACGGGTACCGGTATTGGTACGGGTACCGACCATTTTCAAAAAACGTGGGTACGGGGATACGGCCGTACACACGGATATATATATATATATATATATCAAAAAATTTTTAACAATAACAAAATGCTAAGGGTGTTCCTTTAAATACATTTTTCTTGAATTTTTCTGACTTTTACTAGTTTTTTCTGATTTTTTCTGATTTTTTATCTCCCCAAAATCTGAACTTCCATGCAAATTTGGCATAACCAGCTCTAATAAACTAATGGGTGCATTGGTCTATCTTGTGATTCCATAGCAAAGAAGAGTCTTGAGAGTTGTGTCCATATTGAGAGCTAGATGGAAGATTCTACGGAGAGAATTTCCATGGAGTGTATTCAAGGAAATTCCCTTCAACTCTCTACATCATTTGTTTTAGAACTTCTGACATATCCCCTTCCATGGCAAATCGAGTGAGGAATCGACCTTTGCCCAAGCTGTGAACTTCGGTATATTACCCTGCAAAGCTTCTTTAGGCATTCTGTTGCAAACTTAACATTGATACTAACCCTCTTTATACCATAGGAGGAAACACGAAAAAATGGACCATCTTATGAAAGGGACCTTTCATCTTCTCAAATGCTCATAGCTTCATATCTCATACTTGAGACTGAAATGTGGCATGTTAAGATACTTATAAAAACAAACAAAGGATCTCACTAGTTCAATTCACATTACATGCAAAAAAAAAAAAAAAACAATGGGTTTGAGGTAGGATTTTTTTTTTTCTAGGGTGGGGGTGGGGGGATGGTTGCAAGCTCAAATCCACGAATTTGAGATTACCAGTGATCTTACATTCCCATGGATCTCAGATATTACATTCCCATGGATCTCAGATATGCAGTAAACAGGCCCTACCCTGGATCATTAAATTTGTTTCATATTCCAATGCAGGAAAAAAGCCTAGACATCCAAAAACCATTCCCAAGTCTTTCAATACTAAGGCTTGGAGCTATAGGATCCAACATGTGGTGAATTATTGGTTATCAACTCATATTTACCCCTCATTACAAAAGAAGGGCTGATGGAAGGTCATCTGACTTAAGTTCATATGAGGCTTCTATTGGCTGACACCTCATATCAACCCATATGCAAAGAATCACAAATGGTTTGTTTTCGTTTTTTTTTTTAAATACGACTCACACATATGAAACATCAACTGCATTTGCCCAATTTGAAAAAAGAGTTGGGGTTTGAAATAATAGCACCTTATAGTTTTGCTTACACAAAAACAGATGCTCCATATTGAGTTTCCACATGAGCAATGAAAGTCTCTATGACAGTAGAAACTTCACTACGGTCTTTCAGCAAGTAGACAATAGTGTTACGAGAACAATCATCTATAAAGGTGATAAAGTATTGAAAACCATGACCGGAAGGAATCCCTGGAGGCCCCTATACCCTATACATCAGAATGAATCATGGCAAATACCTCATTAGACCGATGGTTAGACAAATGGTATGAAGCCCTAACATGTTTGGCCAGGTGACAGACATCACAAGACACCATAGTCATATTTAACCTGGAACATATATCAGGAAACAACTGTCTAAGGAAGCCAAAAGGCAAGTGTCCAAGACGCTCATGCCAACGTAGAAGCAACTGAAGGGCGTCCTCTCTATTCTTCGTGGCTTGGCCGACTGCCGTCATGAGAGCCTGAGCAGTACGCATAGGTAAACGATAGAGCCCGTCAGAAGCTAGACCAATCCCAATTTTCTTCCAAGAGATTCAAGGGAATATGAGGAACATGTAGAGCATTGTGGACTAAGAACTTGTTCAAAAGCGGGAGACTCCCTTTTCCAGCTACAGAGATAGATGAACCATCGGCAAGGGAAACACGATCCTTTCCTGATGAAAGCTTATACCCATGAAAGACCTTAGGATCGCCGGTCATGTGGTGAGTAGCGCCACTGTCAATGATCCACTCTCCCATACGGCCATCCGCCATCACGTCTATAGATGAAGAAGCTGCCATAATCACAAATAGTCCAACAAGAGGCACGAGCAGCGATACAACCAGAAAGGCACCGGTGACAACGGAGAGCACCAACGGGCAGGAATATCTGAATTCCCAATCAACCCCAAGAGTGAACGAAATGTCGATTGGGGGAAACGATCGTCGATGTCGCTCGACGGAAGCGGTTCCTTCTCTCTCGTGCTGCAATCTCCCACGGGTAGAGGTTGCGCCACACGTTCTCCTTGCTGGAATCAAGATTCAAGAGGCAAAACCAACAAGTATCAAGGTATAGAAGTGAACAAGAAATCAACTTCGAGATGAGGAAAGCCTTCACCCGTAAGACCAATTTAACCCCGGTCTTTTGTAAGGAAAGGGGGATGCGATCGCCGGCGGACGTTGAGGCAATCCTCAAGTTACGCTCCTCTCCTCCTTCACGTCCTCTATCAAGACACGGACCAGCCACCTCTTCTCGCACGATGGGTGCCAAAGAAAAACAAGAAGATGGAATCAACGATCAACCAAACAAGATATTGCAGATTAGAGGCGGATGCACTTCACCGGATTTGCAAAAGACCCCTAGGAAGTGACGTGAATAGGGGGAGGCAAGCTTAGGAAGCGCCTAAGCACTCTTCTCCGGGAAGCAAGTCAACGGCACAAGGGACACCGGTGACAGCGACGGCAACAACACCAGGGCGCAGATCCCGAGGCAACGATGCGGATATCGAGGTGGCGCAGATCCCGAGGTGGCATGGATCCCGAGGTGGAATAGATCCTGAGGTGACGGTACGCAGGGATCCTGAAGCGACGGTGCGGATCCCGAGGCGACAACATGCACAAATCCTGAGGCGGCGGCACGAAAAACACGAACGGCGAGATCACGACGAAAAACACCAATAGATCGCATACGGAGGCTCTGATACCATGTAGAAACACGAACAAGAAGAGGAAGAGAAACAATGATCACGATGTAACGTGGAAAACCCTCAACTCGAGGGAGAAAAAACCACGAATGAGGAGGAGTTGGTGCCCACTAGCCGCCAGACTCTCTCTCTCCTTAGATTCTCATTCACACATAAGGATTAGGGTTACATGACTTAAGTAGTGCCCAACACGGGCTACAAGACGGGTCGGGTATGGATCCGGACCCGAAACATACGATCTATCAACATACACACTGCAAAAAACTTGGTCATACTATAGACTTTTGTTGGGATCTGCATCCAGAGAAGAAGAATAGTAGGGGGAGGCCTTCGATTGGGAAGAAGCCTGTATCGTCTGTAACGAGCCCTAGTGATGGGAAAGTTTCTATTTCTGCAGAACAGATTCGTGAGCTGCGAGCATATTTGAGCCAGATTGATGTTAGTCAGGCTGACAGATGAGGTGAAGGTCAATCAGGCATTGGCTGTTTCGAGGACAGAAGGTACTTCTTGTATGGGCGAGTGGATTGTTGACAGTGGTGCCACTCATCACATCACTCGCAACCCTAAACTTTTTCATGACTACAAACTTTCATCGGGAAAGGAACGTGTGTCCCTTGCCGATGGTTCATTTACCTCTGTGGCAGGGAAAGGGAGTCTTTCTTTGTTGAACAATTTTTTAGTGCACAATGCCTTGCATGTTCCACATCTTCCCTTAAATCTGTTATCTGTTAGTAAGATTACCAAGGAACTGAAGTGTGAACTTATATTTTCTGAAAAACGTTGTGTTTTGCAGGACTTGGTGATAGGTAAGAGGATTGGGATTGGTTTGGTGTGTGATGGTCTATATCGGCTCCCTATACGCGTTGCCACAGCTCTCATGTCAGCAGCCAGTAGGACAGAGAAGAAGAAGAAAGAGTGTCGTCAGTTATTTTTGTTTTGGCATGAACGCCTTGGTCATCTCCCTTTTGGGATTTTGAAACAATTGTTCCCTGAATTATGTTCCAGTTTAAACATTTTCATGTTATCGTGTGATGTGTGTCAGTTCGCGAAGCATATTAGAGCTTCATATCTAATTTCAAATAGTCGTGCTAATAAAGCTTTCTCCTTGGTTCATTCTGATGTGTGGGGCCTTCGGGCATTCATTCTCGTGGTGGTTTTCAGTACTTTAACACTTTTATATATGACTATTCAAGGTGTACCTTTGTGTATTTGTTGAAAGATTGTAGTGTAGTGAGGTGCCTTGAAACTTTCATCCTCCTAGTGGAAAACCAGTATGGTAATTCTGTCAAGACTTTTCGGTCTATAATGCTCGTGAGTATATGTGTCTCAGGAATTCTTTCGCAAGAGGGGGATCATTCATGAGACATAATGTAGTTTTACCCCCCCTCGTGTAAGCGTTAATTTGTTTGACTCATGTATTAACTCGTATAACTTGTGAAACCGGTTTTCGCAATATTATATAGGGTATCAATTTGCAAGTTGAGTCGAATATAAACGAGTTGAGCACCTGAAACTTGAACTCGATTCATTTATCATTTCAAGTATCTTTGTAAGCTTAAACTCAGTTTCGTTTATAAATGAGTCGAGCACGAGCCGAGTTTTTTCAAATGAGCTCAAGTCGAGTTCGAGTTGGCTCGGCTCGTTGTACAGGCCTATTAAAGGGTTAGTAATGTACAACGAGCATGCTCAGCAAGCTCAAGTCACATATTACTATGTTCGAGCTTAAATTGAGCGGAGCATGCTCAGCCAGCTCAAGTCACATATTGCTCGACTCGAGCTTGAATTAAGCTTTATGAGGCGAACTCAAGGCTGAACTTGGTAATCCAAGTCGGAACTCGAACTTGGTAAACCTAGTCTAAGCTCAATTTCGACTAGTTTAAGCTTGCGCCAGTTTATTCATTTTTTCTTCAAATGAAAATGGAAACTATAAAAATTGTACTTTTGTACTAATGTACTTTTAAATCTTATATAAAGTGTGGTTAAATTGACATGATTTAAAGAATTGTGTGCATCCAAAATTTTCAGAATAGGCAACCTCTGCAAAGACACTTCACCAACCATCGACTCACCACTCAAAGAGCTTAAAGTTGAATGGGCGACATGAGCTTTGAAGCCAGGGAAGGAAATGCCTAAATGAGTTAAATGGGTTAAACAAGTCAACTTTGAGCTGATTTTGTGTAGGTCGAGTCGAGCTCGAGCTGGCTCGACTTGGCTTGTGTGCAACACTACCCTTTAAAACACTTTAAACATATCATGGATTGGGTCTAACATGAACTATATCCAAAACAAGGAAGACATTTTCTCACCCCCTCAAATTTTTAAAATTTCACAAAATTGACATGTAAATTTTATAAATTTTAGTTTAACCTATATTAGAAATGTGAAACATTTTATTTCGGCCCGGGTTAAAATTATGAAAGTATAGTTCAACCCCTACAACAAAAAATTCCTGTAGAGACAGATCACCTCTAATTTGGATCACTTGTCCAATGTGCATCCGCTACAACATATGTTACGTAGTTGCAAGCGTGGAACAGCCACTAGAATTAAAGCATGGTTTGTACTAAATTAGTATTTACAATTAGGTTAGCAATGTTCACATTTTATTTAGGATATTTGAAAAGATGGTCTGGCTTTTATCCCTGATTTAAGTGGTCTGAGCCACTCTTTAGTATGTAAGATTGAATTTACACTCACATATGGTTTTAAAATATGAACACCAACAAATATCGATAGTGCAAATGAAATAATGTACAAGAGGCTACTTTTTTTATAAATGTTCTTTTCACATTTTCTAGTAATACTATTGGAAATAAATAATTTATCTCACGTTTATAAGAAGTTATACACAAATATGGCGTTTGAAGTATTTTACTTTTTCCTTTTTGATCTTCTTGACTCGTGTCATTTTTGTTTTTAATTTATATGGAAAAACTTGGCCCGGTAGAGGGATGTACTTCATCTTGAGGTTCTTCTGTTGTAAAGGCTGGCTTAGAAAGGAAAAACAAACATGGTCAAAATTATGGAGCATTATTTGAAAAAATCTGCTTAAAGTTGAAGTGGGTAGAAACATCATTTTGGAAAGAATTTTTTTTTAATGTTTTTACATTAATATCCCAAGAACGTAAGCTACAACTTAGAGCTAGTACAATCAATCAAGATGGGAGCTAAGTCACATGGATACTGGCATGGGCGGGATACAGAAAAGTAGATACATGCAGGTGGAGCGGGGCGGGCCAAACAGTCCAACGAACTTATTCGGGAAGGGTCAAACTAAATCAGAATCCAAAAAATACATTAAGCAACTAAATTTTTTAAATTTTTTTAATGTAATTTTTTCTCAGTTAGCTGGGGTGGGGCCATGGCCTAGGCGGCCCCCCGTCCCTCCGCCCCAGGATACATGCATATATATGCATGTGAATATTTTCATGAAAAATATGCAAAACTAATGCATAAGAAGTGAGACAAAACATGTAAACAATACACTTTAGATAATCAATATGAAAAAATAATATGCAAAACATTAAAATTAATATGAAAAGTTAAAAAATAATATGTTTTCTCAAAAGCCAGATAGACTCAAGTTCATCATGAGAAGCATGTTACAAAGCATTAACTCCGCTGTCCTATTATCATATATCCTGTTGTTGAGAACTTCAAATTCCAGGAATTGTGCAGCTAATGGAATGTTAGTGTCATGTCCTTTCCAACTCCATCAAATAAATAGAAGGTCCTAACATTATCTGCACACACAATCAAAGAAGGACCCCACTATCCAATAGTAGTTCACCTAATGAGGTATTGTTGTGGGAATAGTGAGAGAAGAAAAAGGGAGATGTCAACTAGATGTATGGGAAATGCAAAAGAAGACAACAATAGTGAATATAATGGTTGCCATGTGGGTCTCAAAAAGGAATTTTTTGTGGTCTGCACATTTATTTAGGTTCTTTAGTGACATTGAGCAAGCACGAACTCATTTTGTTTGTGCATACATAAAAGGCAATTGATATGTTTAAAGCAAACGGTAGATCAACAAAAAGTCCATTTAAAGGAGCACAACAAATGAAAGTCTAGGCAATTTATCCCAACATAGGGAGCCCATTTAGTAGAAAGAAGAATGCCACCAAGCAAAACCACATCTAATCATTCATACAGATGCTGACCACACATTAACATTAATAGACAAGTGGAACAAAATTAAATTATCCGTAGGGACAATCAGAGGACCTTAGAAGCATTGAGATTTCCCTCAGAACTTGCCATAGAAACTGTTCCTTTCTTGGAATGCTTTCAATCAGGATGGATTTCATCACCAAAAATGTCGAGCTTGTTCACCATGAAGGAATATGCAGATCATGGAATAATCAAACATACAGCTAAACACAACCAATCCATGGGAAAGAGAGAAGTTTTCTTTGAGTAAGCTGATGTGAAATCAACTTCACATCCATAAACATTTATAGTTTCTAGTTTATGCCTATAAGTGGTTACTCATGTCAATTTTGTTATTGAGCCAGTTGCGATGGTTTTTCAATGGTCATATTCCAAAAGCCTCATACATATTAAAATGATTAAGAGATATCTGCCCTTCCAGATTAGCCAGACTTAAATGTAAATTCAGATATTTTTCCTTACTTGTAAATGGAATCACCTCCAGTGCTTTTTCCTGATGGATCACCAGTTTGAGCAGTAAAATCCTTTTGTGTTTTTTTGACTATGTGGATAAGGCAACCATTGTAGTATTTGATCCTGTGTTGAGCAGAAGAGAAGTTAAAAATTCTGTCCAAAAGGATCATTGGGTCCTTCATTAACTATTGTTGCAAAAACTTCCAATATTCTCACAAAACTAAGTAAATGGAACTTCTAGAATTTTTGAGAAATGACATGAAACCTAGGAACTTCTAGAAAAGATTAGCATTTCTGGATCTATGCGTAAAAGACGTGCTTGCACCCTATAATGCAGCAGATATTGCAAAAAATGACGGCATACAGTAAAATTGCATTTCAGGAAACATGATTACATTTAAAAAACATGAGAAATGTAGATATTGGATGAGCTCAATATTGCAAAGAACTACTTTACATCTAAAAATCCCCAAAAGTTAACATACTGTGTCATTGTTCCACAACAATTTCACACCCATCTGCACGACATATAAATGCAATCCAATGACTCATTCACATGACACCGTAGAATTTAGGCCCCCATAGAAGGAAGTTTAGCTTCTCAAAGGGAGTTCAGTATCTATCTCTAAATCTACTGCCCTTAGGGCTGTTCAACGAGTCAAGCTAACACGAGCTCGACTCGAACTTGCTCGATAAACTTGCCTCAAACTCAAATGAGTCGAGTTTGAGTTAAGAAATGAACTCGACAACCTAAATGAGTCGAGCTCGAGTTAAGTAGGCTCCGCTCGATTAAACTCGGTTAAGTTCGAGAAAAAAAAAAATATAAAATGCATCTCATAAAATTTACAAAAAAATGTTGATTGCTCAAATGGGTAAACATGTGACCGGTATGTGAGAGATTCCATGCTGAAGTCTAAGCCAATCTTTGGCTCGAGCTCGAGTTAATAAAATAGAACTCAAGTCGAGCTCGAGCCGAGTTGGAGTTCCTTTCAAGACAAACGAGCCGGCTCAAATCAGCGAATTCAATCATGGACAGCCCTAACTGCCCTACTTAGGTATCGAACTTCAAATTGATCTCAGGTTTGTGAGCTATCTACTCAACATGACTTGATGGGCCTTCTCCGTTATCTAATACAACATACATGCTATTATGATTCTTGCTGCATCTGACTTACAGAAAGGTCTACTTTCAAGTCCATAAAACTCATAATGGAATTGCAAAACTGGACCCAAACAGAGTGCGGGTTTGCCAAACCCTCAGACATAAATCACTGGTAGTCCTTATCCCAGAAACTGGATTTTCAATTTTCATGCTCCAAGGAATGAAGGGCCTTTTTTCTAATGCATAATTTGGTAAAAACAATTCATAGTTTGATCATTTGAACTGCTTGTGTGTTTTAGAAGCAATTTCACTAACATCAACAGGTTTATGCATTATCATAAATAACATTATAGAGAGAAGTTTTTCTCAGGTATATTAAAGTATAAAGTGTAGGTAAAATCTCGGCAAATTTCAAAAATTTAGAAAACAAATCTAAAAGTAAAATGAGTAAAATACTAAAATAAGAATCCAGTAATAAAAAATGCAAAAAAATGCCAGAAAATGTGAAAAAATGTGTTTTTCTTTAACAAGCCAGGTTATTTTGCAGTTTTTTTTTTTTTCGAATTTCAGTTTGATCAGCCCGACCAACAGTCGTTTTTCTCTTCGCCCTGGACAGAAGCCCCAAATGATGCGAGGAAGGAGATGACCAAGCGCATCGACCGTTTGTGTGAACTTCCTTCTCGTGATAAATCCTTCGCATCTTATTCTTGCCCAATAAATCCGTTTGCAGCGACAAGCAAACGCGGTTGAAAGCTCCGAAAATTGAGCTCGAGCCATGTTGGACATGGACCTGAATCCGGATCGATATCAAGTCGAACTGATACAACTTGACAAAAAATATTATTATTATTTTTTAAATGTATTTTTAACAATATTTATATGATATTCTTTTCAGATCTAATAATACTATTGGTAACAATTCTTATCTCATGTTTACAAAAAAATTTATACGCAAATATGGCGTTTTAAGTATTTTTATTTTTTCCCTTCCTGTGAACTCATGTCATTTTTGTTCATGTCATTTTTGTTCTGAATTTATGTGGCAAAGCTTGGCCAATTGTAAATGGCCTTGCTTCATCTAAAGGTTCCGGAACTTTGTAAGTAAGAAGCTGGCCGGCGTCCCAACAAAAGCATAACAAACAAGATACAAGTGTGGAGCATTATGTGGGAAATCTGGCTAAAAACATTATTTGAAAAAGACATTCTTTTTTTAGTACACCAAGCATTTAATTTAATTTACAAGTTGAAACAACAACTTGCGAGTTACTTAGGGGAGCGCTTCACTAGGTTAATTTTGACCCTATATACATACTCGATATGATATATTTTATGTGTTTTTATTTTTAAATCAATTTCAAGTATCCAATACATTTTGTAAAATTTAAAAAATGAAAAAATTAGGGCCAGGGATATACCAGCAATTACGTATTAGCGGAGAGCACCAAAAATCTCCTCCATATTTATCGACGTCCCTGGCCTCTCACAGACAGCATAATTTCAAAATCTTTAAAACAGAATTTTGCAACGCCGGTTGTCAAGTATCCGTTGAGAAGAAAAAGAGAGGGAACCACTCCCTCTCTTCCTTGCGCGGGCAAAACCATCAGTTTAATAAGAGCGATCGCTAAGTTGGATTACAGCAGAAAACCAAGAATCCCCTCTCTCCCCACTTCAACCGGCGGCCTTTGAGAAATAGCAAGAAGAAGAAGAGAGGGAGTGCTTCCCTCCATATGATGAAATACACCTTCCTCGTTGGCTCATCGATGAATTTATAAATTTGAAATTACGACTCCTGAAAGCAATTGTTATCCATGT
The DNA here is from genome assembly GCA_011799765.1 of Nymphaea thermarum. Taxonomy (NCBI): domain Eukaryota; kingdom Viridiplantae; phylum Streptophyta; class Magnoliopsida; order Nymphaeales; family Nymphaeaceae; genus Nymphaea; species Nymphaea thermarum. The sequence continues at coordinate 40,318 of JAANDH010001577.1, forward strand.
CCCTCAACTTTGGCCTCTTAATTTCAAAATCTTTAAAACCGTCGACAACTATCCGTTGAGAAGAAAAAAGGAGGGAAGCACTCCTTTTCTTTACCCGGGCAAACCATCAGGGGCGATCATTAAGTTGGATTGCAGCAGAAAACCAAGAATCCCCTCTCTCTCTCCCCACTTCAACCGGCGGCCTTCGAGAAATCGGAAGAAGAAGAAGAAGAAGGATGGTGGGAAGGCGGAAGATTAGCATGGGATTCATCTCAGATCAGCAGAGGCGCCATGTCACCTTTTCCAAGAGAAGGAAGGGCCTTTTCAAGAAGGCCCAGGAGCTCTGCTGTCTCACAGGCGCAACCATCGGCATTGTCTGCTTCAGCGAAGCAGGGAATGCATTTACCTTCTCCTACCCTCCACCTGCCGACGATCAAGAAGGAGATGATGGACACCGGCAACTACTCTCCATCATGCAGCAATACTGTGAGAAAGAGGTGGGACTGCGAGCACCATCCCGCACCATCACAACTACTCGTTCGCAACCACTGAAGACAAGACCATCAGTGGTGGAATCAAAATCCATTCCAGAGCAGAACAGCGGCACCGGCCTCCCACAATCAGTGGGCGGAAATGACTTGTGGGCATCGTTGGAATCACTGCATGGTGCCGGCGTTAGTTTCTCTGATCCGGGCAGCTACGATTTTGGATCATCCTCAAATTGCATGGTAGAAGGTGAGCAAGAGGTGGGGCTGCAGATGATGCAGAGCAAGGACAAGGCAGAGACGCCTCTTCCGGACTCGTCCCTTGGCCAATCGATGGTGGAAGAACAGCAGTCGGTGGACTCAAGCGTCTATGGTTCTGTGAGTTGCAGCAGTTTTTTCGATTCCTTCAGCTTGCCTTCACAGCCGATTGACGATCTCCTTTCGTCGCCACCACCCTCATTCGGCTGGAACGATAGTTTGGAGATGGACGCGTTCGAAGGTGCCCTCGTCCTATCGCCCCTCTTCTCCTGAAGCATAATGGTCAAACCAGTTAGATCCTCAAGTTCTTGGTAGCTGTGCCTTTTTAAAAAATTTTGGGTCTCACATTCATTTCTCATTCTTTTGTGTGCATATGTTTTGGTTGCCGAACTATTTCTGTCTAGAGGTCCTCATGTTGTATCTCCTGTGGTTTCCCCACATTTTGTAAATCATTCTTTTATGATAAAATAAAGAGCTGTAGGTGTGTTGTTTGCTTCGTGGAACTTCACCATTACTTGACAAATGAAAAAAAAAAAACCTGGTTCCACAGGTATAATGACTAGCCACCAGTACCAATCGCATGCCAATATTGGCTAGATGGAAGTTGGGAAGGGTACTGCACACACCAGATAATGCTGATGGAGTTTGCCGGGAAGCAGTTTTGATTAAGCATTCAAAAGAAAAAAAACACAAGAAAAGTACACGCTTGACTTTAAGAAAATCACAGAAAGAACATACATGTTAGCTACACTATTTATAATTCTTCCCTAACATCGATCTGGAATACGAAAGGTACAAAATCATATTCAACAGTAGAAGAAACATAAGAAAAACTGGGCAAAAAGTGGTGGAGTATTGGTGGCTGTGCAAAGGTGAAAAGAATATGGAGGCAGTGCAAATGCAGGAAGTAGAATTAGACAGAAAATGAAAAAATGCAAAATCACATCAACCACATCAGCGAAAATTGGAGGACAATCTGATTTCAATTTGAATAAAGTATCCTAACCTGATTTCATAAGCCAAGTTCATTCCACACGTTAGTTGCTCGATTTCTTTTTATGGTTTTAACATGATGCTATTGGTTCAATTTCCTTTTGTTCTAGGCAAATTTTATGGCAATGTAGGTCTGTCATTATTTTTCTTTGCACATGGATAGAAGCAGCATGAGTTTCATTTTCGTGTAGGTAGGAAATCCTCTCAGTTCCTTTTTTTAGTTTGTTATATGACCAGTTATGTTACTTTTTTTCATGTTGGCTTTTCACTACCTGTGTCGAGATTGATGCTGCTGTGCTAGATGCTTTTGCAGCAGATTGAAGTTCAAAAGACAGAACTTACTCTGGTGGATGGTAAATTTAGTCTCTTTACGGCAAGTCAGCAGGATCATGAGCTTACTGCACCACAAATGCCAAACTAGTTGCGAGCTTGTTGATCCGTAATATAGTTAGCCTCTTCAGTCATTTTCTGCGTTTTTTTTTTTCTCTTTTTATTGGCATAAGTGCTCGTTTCTCTGTAGAGCAATTTATTCTTAATGGCCTGCTTTTAGGAAACAGTTTTTGCAGTGTTTCCTCCTCTGGTTTTTGAAGTTTTCTTGTATCTAGAACTGATTCTAATCTGTAAAGATTGAGTACCTGCTATGTTGATCTGTTATGGTTATTTACTTTAGATTTCTTGTTTTAATTTCACTTTTATTCCCTTCCTATGTAACAAATCGCTTTAGGCAGTGGTGTCCAGGCAATGTACTTCGGAACCTTAGATACACCTCATTTCGTCGTGTTCCTCTTTTTTCTCTCTATACACTTACTTTTTCCTGTTCTAAGGATGATCTACTTGTTTTGAGGTGGAATTTTTACTTTTAAAAGCCTAAATTCCTTTCAGGAGGATATTGTATCAGCTCAATGAAAATGAAGATAAACTCACTTTGATGATATATATATATATATATATATATATATATATATATATATATATATATATATATATATATATATATATATATATATATATATATATATATATATATATATATAAAGCTGCTATTCAAGGTAATAGTTTCTAGTTAATTGCTCAACCATTTGAAATATTTTTCACATGCCTGTGCAATGTTACTGCAGAGAGTTCAATTTTCTTACCTCCTGCTTTACCTATTATATGAATGTGGGAGTGCTGGTGGCGTGCAAGAGGCTGCGGAGGTCATCTTAATTTGACGTCATCAGCCTTGATGGTGGCACTCTAGAGGTCTGGGTCCTGCTGTCCATGACCAGTTCTTTATAGTTTGTCTATATCCCCTGTTTCACTCGTTTGTTTCCCATGCATGCACAAGCTCTTATGGTGCATCTCTTTTTCATGCAAAATTTCATCTTATTTGGCTTATGAAAGGATGTGAGTCCTCAGCTTTAGTCTTATACAAACAAATTAAGAAGCATTGGCAAGTCAGTTTTCTAGATGGCCATGGACCATATTCAAGTTTTAATGTTTTGTCAAAAGGACAAATGCACCATCTTCTGCCCAGATAAAGAACTTTTCCTGTCGTCACTCTCTTCCTGGGCAGAATGAATATTTAGCAGGAAGTATGTGATATTGAACTGCACAAAATTTCCTCTTGGAATTGTAAGCATAATGACCTCCATTATTTTTTTGTTCTAGCACTTAACAAGCCGTGCATTGTTTTGGAAAAAAGGTTGCCTAGGATTTTGGGATGTGCAATGAGGCCGAGAGTGTGACAATAGAAGCTAAGGTGGTTGGTGATGGTAGAGTGAATCTGGTGGAGGAGCACGAACCCAAGAGAGAAAAAGTTTTTGATTCCCAGGCTTCGAAGCTCATGTCGCCCATTCAACTTTATGCCTTCTGAGTGGTGACTCTGATGGTTGGTGAAGTGTCCTTGTAGAGGTTACCTATGACGAAAATTTTGGATGCACACAATTCATGAAAATCACGCCAATTTAACCACACGTTATATAGGATTTAAAAGTACATTAGTACAACATAATATAACAGACCTGCCACTGTGCATCTACATGGTCCTATGTAGGGATGTACAACAAGTTGAGCCAAATCGGGCTCACGTCAAACTCGGCTGTGTAAGCTTGTCTTGAGTGAGCCCGAGCTTGAATTAACACTCAAGTTGTATAGGAGTCCAGTATTTTGTGTGCATATGTTTTGGTTGCCGAAGTATTTCTGTCTAGAGGTCCTCATGTTGTATCACCTGTGGTTTTCTCCACATTTTGTAAATCATTCTTTTGTGATCAAATAAAGAGCTGTAGGTGTGTTGATTGTTTCGTGAAATTTCACCATTACTTGACAAATGAAAAACAAAAAATGGCATGCCAATATAGGCTAGAGTTGTAAAGGGTACTGCATTAGGCACTAGATAATGCTGATGCATTCAAAAAACAAAAGCAAAGTAGACGGTTGACTAGAACATCATAGATAGAACATGCACGTTAGCTATACGATTGATGATTCTTCCATAACATCGATTAAGAATACTAAAGGTATAAAATCATGAGTAATTGATTGAAGTTGCCATATTTACCAGTAGAAGAAACAGAACAAAACTTGGATAGAAAATGGTAGATTATTGGAAGCAGTGCAAAGGTGATACAAATATGGAGGCAGTTCAAATGAAAAAAGCAAAATTGGGCAGAAAATGCCAAATATGGAGTAGCTAAACATGCAAAATCTCATCAACCACATCAGCTAAATTGAGCTATCTAATTTCATTTTGAATAAAGTATCCTTGTCTGATTTCATGAGCTATGATGCTTCAATCCACATGTTAGCTGCCACATTTCTTTTTATGCTTTTTACGTGATGCGGTTGTTTTTGGTTCTAGGTAAATTTTGTGGCAATGTAGGCCTGTCAAGCACAAGGATAGGAGCTGCATGATTTGCATTTTCTTGTAGGTGGGACATCTTAGTTCCGTTTTCAGTTGTTATGTAACTTGTGTTCCTACTCTTTTTCATCCAAGTTGCTCATTACTTGTGTCCAGCTTGTGCTAGATCATAAAAATCATGCCCTTGCAGCAGCTTCAAAATGAAAAGGCAGAACTTGCTCTGGTGGATGGTACATTCAATCACTTTAAGGTAACTTAGCAGGATCACAAGCTTCCTGAGTCACAGGTGCTTGTTTCTACATACCTCATCAGGAGGCCTCCCTTCAGGGGAGGCCGAGGAAATAGTTCAGCTAACTGAGGAGGATCATCAAACGGGTCATCCAGTATATATGTGTGTTTGACTCTGTCGTCCACAATGAAACAAAAATCAAGAGAGATACATGAAAAGGAGTCTTTAAAATGTCCACATGAATAAAAAAAAATGAAAGCAAACCAAATGTTTTTGAACGGCCTGCTGCTTTCATCAACAAATGCCGCATTTATTCTTGTCAAAGTATCAAAACCTTCTGCTACTTCTCCAAAATCCTGAAAATAACAAACCAGCAGGAGTATAAGTGTTAGAAACATTGAAGATCCCAGAAAACAAAAAAGGGTGTGGACAAGAGGTAGCCAGCTCCAACTAGTACAATCAATCAAGACGGGAGCTAAGTCACATGGATACTGGCATGGGCATGGAGGAGAGGGTGTGGACATAGAAATTTTAAAATTTTTGGCTATGGGGATACAACAAAGTATAGATACATGTATATATATGTATGTGCAAATTTTCACAAAAAAGTATGCAAAACTAATACATAACAGGTGAGGCAAAACAGTTAAAAATTACATTTTAGATAATTAATATGAAAACCTAACATGCAAAGCTTCAAATTAATAATAAAAGTTCAAAAAATAATATGTTTTTTCAAAAGCCATTCCAATTGTGTTGCTGTGTCCATGTCCACATGTTTGAATGCTGACCCAGGTATGGCAGCATTTTTGCCGAATCTGTGTCACTTAAGAACGAGCAATTCATAACCCTTCAACATATTTCCAATTGATTAGCCTTTACATCAAGAAAATTGGCTTAAAGAGGTGTAACGCCTCCCCTTTTTCTTTTAACAATGGCATCACTCTATTTTCAGCCAGATAGACTCTAGTTCGTCATCTGAAGCATGTTGCAAAAGCACTAACTGCATTGTCCTATTATCATATATCCTGTTGTTGAAAAATTCAAAATTCCAGGATTTGTGCAGTTAATGGAATGTTACTGTCTTGTTCTTTCCAACTTCCTCAAGTAAATAGAAGGTCTTAACATTATCTGCACACACAATCAAAGAAGGGCCCCACTGTCCAATAGTAGTTCACCTAATGAGGAATTGCTGTGGGAATAATGAGGAAAAAGGGAGATATCAACTAGATATATGAGAAATGCAAAAGAAAACAACAAAAGTGAATATAATGGTTGACATGTGGGTCTCAAAAGAAATTTTCGTAGACTGTACATCAATTATTTAGGTTCTTTACTGACATTGAGCAAGCATGAAATCATTTTGTTTGTGCATACATAAAAGGCTATTTATATGTTTAAAGCAAATGGTGGATAAAAAAAAGTCCATTTAAAGGAGCACAACAAATGAAAGTCAAGGCAATTTATCCCAACATAGGAAGCCCATTCAGTAGAAAGAAGAATGCCAGCAGATCTAAATCAGTATTGCTAGACTTTGAGGTGCTGACCCCATTGTAAATATTTTACAGTATGGCCACCACAAGACTTGTGGTGTTCTGAGAACCAAGTTATACTNGCAAAGTCACCTGACTCAAGTGATACTAGCGATAAAAAAAAAGTCCATTTAAAGGAGCACAACAAATGAAAGTCAAGGCAATTTATCCCAACATAGGAAGCCCATTCAGTAGAAAGAAGAATGCCAGCAGATCTAAATCAGTATTGCTAGACTTTGAGGTGCTGACCCCATTGTAAATATTTTACAGTATGGCCACCACGAGACTTGTGGTGTTCTGAGAACCAAGTTATACTTGTGCTCTGCTATGAGAACCAAGTCTTGACATAACTTAGCCAATATTTTGAAAAGACAAAGTGTTAGCAAAGTCACCTGACTCAAGTGATACTAGCAACTCAACCAGTCAATGAGTTGACAAGGGGTCTCAGAGGTTCTGCTGATCCTAATCCAGCCATTGCACTAACCCTTTGGAACTCATAGGCAAGGCTGGGCAATGAGCCAGGTGACCAATGGGTACTTGGTACCCAGCCTGATTGGGCCCTGGTTTGGGCCCAAAAAAAGCAGACGGGGCCAGGCCGAGCCCAGTATGTTTTTTTTAATATTGTTTTTATTTTTATAATGGTATTATGATATATATTTTATTATGATTAATTATATTTATATATTATTTTATATTTAGAAATATTTTTTTATGTTTACCGAGCCAGGCCGAGCCCAGCCCAGGCTTGCGTTTCGGGTGTTGGGCTGAGCTTGGGCTGCAGTTACGAGGTGTGTCCCGGCCCGATGCCCAAGCTTAGTCATAGGCAACAAAATGGTTAAGGAAGACAAAAGAAAATCTCTTGCCTGGAGAAAAGGGCCTTGCTCAATGACTGAAACTAAGAATATCGAAAGGAACATGTCTTCCATGGGCATGCATGCACAGTGCATGGAAGCATATCATGTATAAGGACTGAAACTTCCATTTAGTACTCTGGATTTAGCATGTTAAAGCAAAAGAATACATGAAAGCTGCACTACTTTAGTGTTATTAGTGGTGATCTTCAACACTAAATTGGTAAACTAAGGTTCACACCCATGGCTGCCATCCATTATTAGGCCCATTCTTGTCCACAAGCAAAAATAGTATTCCTTGTTATTTACGCATTAAAACATAATCCAAGTTGAAAAGTTAAACAGCTTTTAACATATAGAATAAGCTTTACACCTTCAGACTTTAGACAACATGACCACAAATAACAGAAGAGAGAGAGGGAGAGGAAAGTAGTGTTTGGCAAATAATTTAAGCATAATGTAACTAAAGATCATTATAATTTACCTTCAATATGCAGCTTCACAAGCTTCTTGATTTTCAAATTCTGTAAATGTACATAATCACAGGCATTCACATATGCATTGTTGCTGGAAGGCACTCAGAAAAAAAAAAAGGAAAAACAACAAGCTCCACTACATACAATTGGTAATATCAAAGGAATGACCTCAGGCATGTGGACTTTTCACCAGAGTTCTAGTATTAAGACAAAAGATTGACATGAAGAGATTCTTACACAGTTTTCTTTTAGAAAAACAAAAGTATGGTCAAGGATAAATAGAGCATTGTCACAAAAAATGTGTACTGGTATTATATGGTAAGGAATTTCTTGGGTGTAATAAAGCAAAGTTGTATATCTTGGGAATATTGGCAAATTTTTTAAAAATTTAAAACATTTAATAAATCCTGAAAATTATAAAAAAATTAATAAAAATACAAAAAAAAGTGAAAAATACGCATATTATACCCGTATTATGCCCGTTTTTTATTTTTTTGGCATTTCTTAAAAACAACACGTTTTATATCCGTATTATACCTGTTTTTTATTTTTTATCTTTTTTTTAAAAAACACGCTTATTTCACGTTTTATACGGCTGACTTGTTTTTCATATTTTATACACGTTTTTTTCGAATAAAACTATTCAGTAATCAAGAAAAGGGAAGAATAAAAATCAAAGAAAGCGACCAAGTCAATATGCAGTTTCTGGTTACATAATGTTCAAATATCTAGTCGGTACTAAGTTAGCAAAACAATAGCTGTTACAAACATCACAGGAGTAGCCAAATCAGACTCATAGACATTAAACTAAACTGCTAAACCAAGGTAAATGATGAACCATGTATTATGTGATATTTCAATGTACAATCATGTTAACAATTAAAGTTTTATATCATATCTATAAGACTATAACTTAGTCGTCGAAACCTCGACAAGTTAGTGGACTAGTCAGACTAGTTGGTTGAGTCGGTTATTAACCAACTTGTGCTTCAAACCAGCAACTAGTCTGCCAGACTCCCTAATTAGTCAGCCTAGTCATTGGTCAGCTGACTAATCCTTGACCTATAATATGCATGTGCATTCTTTGTACACTGTATTTACTTCCATAAAAATATATGCATTCACTGGACTAGAAGAAGTCAGATCAACTAGTCCCCACTAGTCCTTACCATCACTCTTGATTATGATTAAACAACACACTAGACTTTAACAGGATTCCATCAGTTAGATATGGATGGTAAATTATGTACCTCAGTGAAAGGCAATCAAAACGGCCACATATTCTGGTATAGCAACTGCATTTTTTCAGACGGAGTCAGCTTCTGTCAATAAGCAAGTCGTTTCATGTTATGAACATAAATTTTTTAACACTAATGTACTACACTGTATCCTTGATTGTTAGACCAATAAATATGTGTGTGTGTGAGCGCACGAGAGAGAGAGAGAGAAAGATGCCTACTGAATTCATGAAATTTCTAAACAATTTTTCACTAACCTAAACCATGAAAACATTCATGATGGAACACCTGCTAAAAGATCTATTTGACCAATAGAGATGTGTGTGTGGAGAGAGAGAAAGAGAGTATGTGTCTATGCTGCAGAAGAATAAGGTGCACATAGACTGACTTTGGCAAAAAGGCAGTTAATTGTTTTCATTAAATACCAGATGACATAAATCAACATGACTAGCAGTGAAAAATAAACAAGCTGATTCCTGTCTATAAAGAGGACCAGACGCACATATACTGAAATGTAAAACAGCACTAGATTAACATTAAGACGACCTTGGTCTAAACACGGTATAGATGACACTCACCAATAAAAGCATAACATAGGCTGTCACCAGTTTTATAATCACGGATTATGTCAGCCCTGCATGGGGAATGACCACAAAGTTGTGAATGGATATGAAGAATAGGTTCAGCAGATAGAACAGAAGATCTAATCTGTGTAGAAACACAAACCACAAGAATAGAGCAAGGAACGAACACACGATGTACGTGGAAAAACCTCAGAACGAGGAAAAAAAAACCACGGGGAAGCTCTAACTTAGGGGCACACCGCAACCCTAGGAGAGAGAAAATTCTTATTCACTTAATTCAACAATTACACATAAGTGAGAATATAAAGGAGAGAGGGGAGAAGCCGCCTAGGGTACCGAGTCGTCCTCGGTACCCGCACCCAAGGGATCCGGATCCAGATATGGATCCGGTCCCAATACAACATATTTCAACACTCCCCCTCAAGCTTGGCATACATGTCAAACATGCCAAGCTTGCTAACATTTTTCTCAAATTGAGATGTACATAAAGATTTTGTCAACACATCGGCAACTTGATCTTCAGACTTCATATAGGGTAGAATCAAGTCCTTTGAATCTATGCGTTCCCGTATGAAGTGACGGTCGATTTCCACATGTTTTGTTCTGTCGTGCATAACTGGATTATTTGCCAAGTTGATAGCCGACTTGTTGTCACAGTACATCTTCATCTTATCATTCATCTGAATCCCAATATCATTCAACAGTATTTTCAGCCACAACATCTCTGTAACTCTCATTGCAACAGCCCTGTATTCAGCCTCAGCACTAGACCTGGAGCACACTTCTTGCCTTTTGCTTCTCCATACCACAAGGTTACCCCCAAGAAAGACGCAGTATCCTGTGGTAGACCTCCTAGTGTCTGTACACCCTACCCAGTCGGCATCAGAGTACCCTTCTATGCTGAGTTGTTCTTGCCGAGTGTAAAGTAGCCCTTTCCCTGGATTATTCTTTAAGTAACCCAAAACTCTTTCAGCACTTTTCCAATGGCAATCAATAGGAGCATGCATAAACTGACTCAACACACCCACAACATAAGTAATATCTGGACGAGTGAGAGTGAGATAGATAAGTTTACCAACTAACCGCTGATATCTTCCTTTTCCTTCTTCATCCAAAGTCGTCCCAGTCTTGATTCTAATTCTCGTGCCAAACTCTATGGGAGTAAGAAACGGCCTGCACCCCAGTTTACCCGTCTCCTTTAGAAGATCTAATGTGTACTTCCTTTGACTCATTACAAGTCCTGTTTCAGACCGTGCAATTTCAATCCCCAAAAAATACCTTAATTTTCCCAAATTTTTGAGGTCAAATTCAGCAGCCAACGTTTCTTTCATCTTCCTTTTTTCTTCTTCGTCGTCCCCTGTGACAATCATGTCATCAACATAAACAAGAAGAAGACTCACTAGACCATTTCTTTGCTTGATGAAGAGAGTGTGGTCACCGTTTCCGTGTTTATAACCATTATTTTTCATCACAACCCTCAGTCGTTCAAACCACGCTCTAGGAGACTGCTTTAGGCCATATAATGCTTTCTTGAGGTAGCAACACTTCCCATCTTGCGCATATCCAGGCGGCATGTTCATATATACTTCTTCCTCCAGGTTACCATTTAAGAAGGCATTCTTAACATCTAGTTGATCCATGTTCCACTTCTTTTGCACTGCTAGAGCTAAGATAACTCTCACAGTTTTCAATTTAGCAACTGGGGCAAATGTCTCAAGGTAGTCTATCCCATATTTCTGGCTAAACCCCTTCGCAACGAAGCGAGCTTTATAGCGTTCAACTGTCCCATCTGGTTTTTATTTCACGGTAAACACCCACTTGGAACCAACTAAGTGAGTCCCCTTGGGAATATCAACAACCTCCCACGTACTGTTCTTTGTCAGGGCATCCATCTCCTCTGTCATGGCCTGAAGCCATTTAGGATCCTTCCTGGCATCCTCTACTGTCCTGGGAACAACGGCCATAAAAAGAGATGTAATAAAGCACTTATAATCTTTACTAAGCTTGGCATAAGAAACAAATCTTTGAATGGGATGAGAAGTACATGACATGGTGCCTTTACGTAGGGCAATAGGGAGATCATCATTCATTGGACTTGGATCATCCGGGGTGCTCACAAGATTGGGATTGGCAGCATCTACAACTTCCATCACATCCTTCTGCTTTCTGCTGTAAACTTGACCAAACAAATGATCGCGAGACTGTTCTATCACAGGGCTGCCCCCCAACTTACTGTCTTGTTCCACATTCCTAGCCGTGTAGTCGAAGAAGTTTGTGAACTGAATAAGCTGATGGGACGAATACTCTTCCACTGTCTCACCATAATACTCCCCCTGAAGAGGATTCGCAGGAAAATACGTCTCATGCTCATGAAAAGTCACATCCCTGGAAACATAGACTCGGGAGGTACTAGGAACAATGCACTTATAGCCCTTCTAGGTGGAAGAATAACCCAAAAACACTGCTTTGACAGACCGAGGATCAAGCTTCTTAAGAGTAGGGCTATGGTCATGAACAAAACAGACACACCCAAACACCCTAGGTGTCAACGGCCAGGGATTCTGATTTGGCCATAGAACAGAGTAAGGGGATTTACCATTCAACACTCGAGTAGACATACAGTTGATGAGATGGGCACTTGTGAGAAGTGCATCTCCCCAGTACCGCTTAGGAACATGATGCTGAAACATGATTGCCCTCGTAACATTCAACAAATGACGATTCTTTCTCTCAGCGACGCCATTCTGAGGAGGCGTGTAACTACAGGATGTTTCATGTACAATACCCTTGCTTCTCAAGAAGTCATCAAGGGATTGCGAGACATACTCACGGGCATTGTCAGTACGAAAGGTCTGAACAGTAGTATGGAATTGGGTTTCAACAAAGACAACAAAATTTTTGACAATACCCTGAACTTCACTATGTTCTTTCAACAAATACACGAACGTACACTGTGAGTAATCGTCGATAAGAGTCATGAAATACTAGAAACCACGACAAGTGGGTACTCCCGAAGGACCCCAGACATCAAAATGAACCAAAGCAAAAGGTCGATCAGATTTATTTAATGAAGGAGGGTACGAAGCCCTGACATGCTTAGACAATTGACACACTTCATAGGCGAAGGTGACCAAAGAAACAGAACGAAACATCCTAGAAAACAACTGTTTAATCAACTGAAATGGAATATGGCCAAGCCGTTCTTGCCAACGCATAATGGTGGATCTGTCCTCCAGGCCAGAAAGCTGTCCACTAGTGGCTGAAATCAAGGCAGAAGCGACCTGAACTGGCATCCTGTAGAGACCATCAATAGCCGAACCAATCCCAATCTTCTGTCCTGTCCCCAAGTCCTGCAGGAAACAACACTCAGGAGTGAAAATGAGGTTACAATTCAGCTCTTTAGTAATGCTGCTGACAGATAATAAATTGACAGGGATGTTGGGAACATGCAGGGTATTATGAAGACAATATTTGTTTAGTAAAGATAGACTCCCTTTTCCAGCCACAGAAATAGAGGACCCATCTGCCATAGAAACACGCTGCTTCCCAGAGGTCAACTTGTACTCTTGAAACATTTTAAGATCGCCTGTCATGTGATGGGTAGCCCCACTATCAACAATCCAATCACCAAAAGAAGAGTTACCTTGATCACTAGTAGTAATAAGGGCCTGAGCCTGGGCTAAATGTGCTCCCTCAGAAGTAGATGCGTCATCGTGGGAAGATAAACGGCTAAGGTAAGCTTGCAACTCTTTTATTTGTTCTGCGGAGAGCTTCGATTTGGCAACAGTGGAGGATGTAGTCTGGCTAGACTCGGGCACAGGAGGAGCCCACCGAGTAGAAGGAGGACGACCACGGACAAGGCGCTTGTCCGGATGAAGGTCCCAACAGAAATCCACAGAATGGCCCAGTTTATGGCAATGGGCGCACTTGCGAGGGGGGCCGATGCCCTGCCCCTGCCGTACGGCTCACAAAGGCAGTAGGAGAGCTCTCGTGACTCGCATCAACATGCATAATCTGCTTGTGTTGTTCCTCAGCCTCCACACGAGCATATACTTCTTCGATCCCAGGGATCTCATCACAGTTAAGGAGTTGGCTCCAGATTGATTCGTACTCATCACGCAGGCCCCCAAGGAAGATAAAAGTACGATCCATCCATTCTTTTTCCCAATACAGGGCATGATCAGAAGCATCCTTCCAGTCATCATTCGTATGATAGTCAAGTTCTTCCCATTTGGTTTTCAGGGCAGCATAGAAGGAAGCAACGGAAGAATCCCCCTGTCTTAGAGCATAAATACTGCGTTTGATTTGATAAGTATGCAAAACACGTTTCTTACGGCCATACATGCGAGCAAGAATAGTCCACATCTCATAAGCAGTAGATTTACGCAAGATTAAGGGCTGAATGTCAGCAGAAACAGAACTAATAATCCAAACTTTGACCTGACTGTCTTCCAATGTCCAAGTAGACCATTTGGGGTCATTCTTCGCGGGCGCAGGCTTCTCCCCGGTGATATAATGCAGGCGACCTCTACTGGTAATCCCAATCTCTAGGGCAGCAGACCAAGATAGATAGTTGTCCTTATTAAGCCGGATGGAGGTGACATGGACAGGGAGGTTCTCCCCCTTGGTATTGCTGCCCGTGTCAGGAACAACACCAACATTAGGGATCATAGAGTCAGCCATCTGAACAGAATCACGAGAGCAACAAAGGACACAGTGAAGGAGGCGGAGGAAGACGGTGCAGAACGGTGACAACAGAGAACGGCGGCGGCGCTCTCGGCGGCGGTGGCGCTGATAACACCCACGGCGACGGCGGCGCAAGATCTCCGACGGCGGCAATAGATCTCCTGACGGCGGCGCTAGATCTCTGATGGCGGTGCTGAAGCTCCGACGGCGACGCTAAAGATTCCAGCGGCGGCGGCAGAGGAGATACCAACGGCGACGGCGGCGCACTAACGGCGAAAAACACCAACGGCGATGCCAACGACGACGAAAGCTCTCAACAATCTCGTGGTTCTGATACCATGTAGAAACACAAACCACAAGAATAGAGCAAGGAACGAACACACGATGTACGTGGAAAAACCTCAGAACGAGGAAAAAAAAACCACGGGGAAGATCTAACCTAGGGGCACACCGCAACCCTAGGAGAGAGAAAATTCTTATTCACTTAATTCAACAATTACACATAAGTGAGAATATAAAGGAGAGAGGGGAGAAGCCGCCTAGAGTACCGAGCCGTCCTCGGTACCCGCGCCCAAGGGATCCGGATCTAGATATGGATCCGGTCCCAATACAACATATTTCAACAATCTGTATTCAGGCACTTACGATGTTAATGTCCCAAAACGTGAGAAGACAATCTCAAGATCCTCATCCTGCAGTTTCCCATATTCAACTGTAAACAGTTATGTATTCAACTTCAACTGCAGCAAAAACTTGCAGAGGTCTAAAAAAAAAAGGATTGATCATGTAAAGCATCACAGACCATGATGCTATTGTATCAACAATTTCAATTTTCGCTAAATGCAACACAAACTTTCTGAACATCAGATGCACAGAACTTGGAGTGAACTAATTTTGTGCTCACTTGTGTAACAGGGTTAAGTTTGCAGACAAACAACACATTTTCTGGGGGCTTTATTTCAGCATCAGGAATATCTCTTATCTGTTAGGTTTACAAACTAACGTCAAAATCGCCAGCTTCTTTCCCCTTCCAATAAAGGAACAAGATTTTCACCATGCCAGAATCCACAAATATCTGAGTCATACAATTTCAAGGACAACTGCATGAGAATGAGCTTCCTTTTCACGCATAGATTCCTCGAGCTGTTCAGGGTCCATTGTCTCATCTAAAGGCAACCAGTCATCCTCTAGACATACATCATTAATCTGTAATACTCGGTCCAAGAAAGGGATGAATTACTATACAAGAACTTCAGGAAGTTCAGACAAGTAATATGACATAGTAGTACTCATAACTCGTAAGTTTTATTATCGATCAGGACATCGCATACAAGGAAAGCTTCTTCTGTGTCCTATGCTCGTAAGAAACAAGCTTCTGCTAAGGGCATTAAAGCCAATTTTCACAAGACTTGGCAGTGTTTTTGCCTTCTCCAGCAGAAACACCATCTCTTGGACTTATATTTGCTTTAGTCGAGTTGGTTGAAAACAGCTAGCCCCACTTTCTTTACAGGTAAAGAAGGGATAACCCCCCATGAAAATTATGACTTTTCATGCAACTCAAGAACAAAAAATTGAATTTGTCTTTCAAATAACATGATTTCCCAAAAAAAAAAAAGTATTTTTGAGCTTCTGTTCTTTGTGCATCCAGTTGACCTCTTTTCTAGATCATGCTCTTCTTGAGCTGCTGCAAGCCTGCAATGGCACTATAGTTCATTACAGAATGCTAATGTACCATCCATCTTTTACACAATGAGTTTACACTGTGATCAATGTCTTAACCATGCAACTATATTGAAGACCTAAGTCATGAGAGGAATGCATGAAAAGCAAGTGAAAGTCAGATGACATCTATTGCATATAGGCAATCATATGCACTGGCAGATCAAAGATCTTCTAGAACATGAATTTTCAACAGTGGCACTACCCCAGGTGCTAGACTAGACGAATTCAGCAATATGATATTTACTTCATCAGGAGGCTTTCCTTCAGGGGAGGCCTGAGGAATTATTTCGGCTAACTGAGGAGGATCATCAAATGGGTCATCCAGTATATATGTGTATTTGACTCTGTTGTCCACAGTGAAACAAAAATAAAGAGAGATACATGAAAAAGAGTCTTTAAAATGTCCACATGAATAAAAAAAAAATGAAAGCAAACCAAATGTTTTTGAATGGCCTGCTGCTTTCATCAACAAATGCCTCATTTATTCTTGTCAAAGTATCAAAACATTCTGCTACTTCTCCGAAAACCTGAAAAGAACAAACCAGCAGGAATATAAGTGTTAGAAACAATGAAGATCCCAGAAAACAAAAAAGAGAATCATCAATGTGATCATTAAGAAGCTTACAGTGTGCCCACACCAGCCCCTCAAGTTTCTTTTTTTTTTCAAGATGGCGCTGTCATTTATTTTCCTTTTTTTATATTTTGGTTCCCTTAAAAGTTAAAAGATTTAGAATTTTTGAATTAGTGCCCCTCAGCCCAAAAGTTATGGCTTCTCCACTGAGTACACGATGGAACATCTTTACATAGAAGAGAAGTGGCAAGGATGTGCATAGAAGTCAAGGAGTATGGCACAACAGTGGCTGTTCTTGAGGTATATAAGCTTTTTCTCTCTCTTTTTTCTTTTTTATAATTTGTAACCATGTCTGGGCTGAAAGAAATGGTTTGTTGGCTGTTGCTTTTTCTTGTTGTATCCCACTTATCTGAATCATGATGAACATAATAAAGTCTGTGCTGAATTTCAGGAAAAAAGGCGAGAGATCATTTAGATGATTGAGCGGGAAAGGAAAATTATGTCAGACATTTCAAGGGCCTTAAATGCATTATCAGAATTCTATCCAAGATTTTCAATTTTTGGTATGAACCATGATAAGATAAAAACATGTTCAAAGTTATGCCTACATTTAGACCTTTGTTTTCATTGATTTGAATCAGCTTTTTTCTTTCTCCATTTTATTTATAGAGACTTTGGGTTTTGAATTTAACAATGATGAATTTCATCAGTACGTTAACAGCAGTTTAACTTTGAGAAGCTTAAGCCAGATCCTTTTTGAGGAACTTTCTGCTTTCGATGCCACAGGGCAAATAAGGTGTGGATGCACCTTACATGGTTAAACGAGCGTAGCCTTAGACTTATTTTGCATATGAGCAGAAAAAAAGAAATAGCTCACTATAATATTGATTGTGTTAAGAGACATTCTATTTTTTTGTGGCCTTCTGAAACTAATCAAAATGAAGACAAGGATTAAGAGGTAAGTCATTCTAAAATTGAAGGACAAGATTCACTGCAAATGGTTAGTTAAATTGTTAAGGCTGAAGTATATAATTACTTTTTTGAAATAGACATTCATATTCTGTAGGGTCAATCCTCATTAAGGGGCCTTCTTAATGTTTCTAAGGAACTCAAGAAAGTTACACTAGGATCAAGTTTGTAGCATTTACCAGAATATGCAAGCCAAAATTCCTTGCATGTTTTCCATGGAACCTTCACCAAATAGACAAGTTTCCTTTTGTTTATCTGATATTTAGAAAAAATTAGCACATGTAACATCAATAAAAAGTTGTTTTCTTGTGCAGACTTTCACCAATGCAGACAAAGCCCTGCCACTAGTGCTCTTAGTAGGTTAGCAGTAGAAGGCTTTTTATGACAGAATCATATGCTTCGAAGCAGTTCACCCTTCTGAAAATCAGGCTGTTTTGGACAAGTCCTTCCTCTTGAAAGTGACTCAGACAATTCGTCAACATCTGAAAGCACTGAATCAACTAAAAGAATATGCCCCTCATACTTCACAAACCATCAATAGAAGCCTTCCTAGCTGCAATAGCATAGCAGGTCATCAACCTTAAAGGGACGGTAAGCTTCTTCCAAATAATTTTACCAGACAAGGCCTTTTGGTTTTTCGTAAATGTGGTAGAACTAATACACTTTTTCCATTGCAATATTTTATTTGATAACAATGTGCAAAACATAGCCACAGCCAAGAAAACTGGTTACACTAGAGCAACATTAAATTTTTTGTATCTAGAAAAGGATACCTCAGACATTCATACAAAATCTGTCATTTTAGAAACACAAAGCAACCTTGGGAATGACATTATATTTCTATTGAAATTTTAAACTTTTCTTTGTGATTCTAAATACTACCATCATATCTGGTTTCGTTGACCAAGCATATGGTTGGCAGAAGGGAGCTGCAAAGTTGCAGTTAACGGGTTCAATTTAACCTCATTCAAAACACACAAAATAAGGGAGCAGCCACTCTAGTAGCATGATTTTGTCGTCACTGTTCATGTTGCATCCATAAACATGTGTGCGTCAATGAATTTGCTGAATGCAAACAGATACATGAAAGTTTCACAGCAAATCCTATACATGCCTTAGACATTACGGGCAAGGTGATTGTTTCCCATAAAGTCACATCATTGAACCTTTAATGATCCTTTTTCCTTCATTCAGTTCTTGTCATGAATGGACTAAAGAGTGACGTAGTTAGGGTGATAAAAGTTGGATAGTGGCAGGCCAATAAGGGGCATTGAAGACGTTCGCCAAGTCATTTTGTCTTCAAAATTTCCTACTTGCATGAGATTTTTTACTGTTATAAGATGGATTTGAGACTTGTTACTTCTTTTAGGTTGCAAATGGCTTCTTTTGGGATGGAAAACATGTCTTTGCTAAAGGTCAAGGAGATGAATGCAAAGTTTTCCTTGGCAGAAGCTATATATATATATATATATATATGTTCATATTTCGAAATCAATTTCTGTCTTCATCTTTACCGATATGAATTGATTATGAATCATATGTCTCCAAGCTATATTTATAGTTCCATAAGAGTTGAAAAACGTAATCATATTTATTCAGTTTATTCCACTAGGAACTGGATTTGTTTTTTCAAGAACTTCAGTTATAGTGTCTGGATTTATATAGTTCAAAAACTTTCTATGTTAGGTCATATTCCCTCTTAATGCTTGTTTAGTTTTGTCAAGAATCATTATTCTAATCAAGCCATTGATTGTGTTGGTATAGGTTCTTCCTTATTCCTTGCCAGTATGCTAAGGAAGTTGCTAAGAAGAAGCAACAGTAACCTGTCCAATTGATGGGATCTATAAAAATGATGCATTCGTGATCTAAGCCATCCAAATTGTTTTGGATAAGAGAAGACAAATATCCAACAAGTTGAAGCTCTGGAAGATTATACTCTTGATAGATGTAACAATGATGAACAAAAGAAAATGGCTGGTAAATGATTCATTTGGGTCTAGTAGAGTAGATCTTTACCTTATTGTAATTTTGCTATTGAATTCACTTTATAGAGGTCAAAATTATATACGTATGATGACATTGAAAGATCCTATCAAGAAGCCCAACTCCGGGCCCCTTAACAAACATGGGAAACCTAACAAGAAGATATCTGGACCTCAATCTAGAGGTGTCACTCCATAAAGTGCTAGAATTCTGGTCCTCTCCATCATGAAGTCCTACCACATGACTCATAACTTCAGGCCCATTTCTTTAGGACTCATAAGATTCTAATATTTCAAGCGTTTATTTTTTTTTTCCCTTTCATAATAAAGATATGGAAAGTGGAAACATATTGTTCTTTTTTTTTTTTAACTAATGAAGAACAATGTTTTACATAAAGATTTTTGTTGGGCTGCTGAAAAGATTATTGCTATTGTAGAAACACGTAACAAGATAGGGAGAAAGAGAAGAAACACACGATATACGTGGAAAACCTCAAAGAGAGGTGAAAAACCACGGAGAAGCTCTAACCTAGGGGCACAACCGCAACCCTAGGAGAGAGAAAATGTTATTCCACTTAATCAACAATTACACCATAAGTGGGATTATATAAGAGGGAGACCCACCTAGGGTACCGAGCCACTCTCGGTACCCATGCCCATGGGACCGGGTCTATATCCAGACCCGGTTCCCTATACACGATATGTTAACACTCCCTCTCAAGCTTGGCATACATGTCAAACATGCCAAGCTTGCTCACATTTTTCTCGAATTGAGATGTACATAAGGCTTTGGTTAAAACATCTGCAATTTGATCTTCAGACTTCATATAAGGCAGGATCAACTCCTTTGAATCTATGCGTTCCCGTATGAAGTGGCGATCAATCTCCACATGTTTAGTTCTGTCATGCAGGACGGGATTATTCGCAAGGTTAATTGCAGACTTGTTGTCGCAGTACATCTTCATCTTCTCTTCCGTTTCAACACCAATATCTGCTAGGAGAATCTTTAACCATAACATTTCTGTAACCCCCATAGCAACAACCCTGTATTCAGCCTCAACACTGGATCTAGAGCAAACTTCATGCCTTTTACTTCTCCATACAATCAGGTTGCCCCCCAGAAAGATGCAGTACCCTGTGGTAGACCTCCTAGTATCAGTGCACCCTGCCCAATCCGCGTCAGAATATCCTTCAATATTGAGTTGGTCTTGCTGAGTATATAACAATCCTTTCCCTGGGTCATTCTTTAGGTACCCCTGCACTCTTCCAGTGACAATCAGTAGGAGCATGCATAAACTGACTCAACACATTCACAACATAAGTAATATCAGGACGAGTAAGAGTGAGATAGATGAGCTTACCAACCAGCCTCTGATACCGCCCTTTTCCTTCTTCATCCAGGATGTTGCCAGTTTTGATGCTTATCTTTGTACCAGACTCCATTGGAGTCAGAAATGGCCTACATCCAAGTTTACCTGTCTCCTTTAAAAGATCCAGAGTCTATTTCCTTTGGCTCATAACCAGCCCTGTCTCTGACCGAGCAATCTCTATCCCCAGAAAGTACCTTAGTTTACCCAAATCTTTAAGATCAAATTCGGCAGCTAACCTCTCCTTCATCTTCCTTTTCTCTTCTTCATCGTCACCTGTGACTATCATGTCATCAACATACACAAGAAGAAGACTCACCAGGCCATCTCTCTGCTTAATGAACAGGGTGTGATCACCATTTCCCTATTTGTATTCATTCATCTTCATCACTATCCTCAGTCTTTCAAACCATGCTCTAGGAGACTGCTTTAATCCATACAAGGCTTTCTTGAGATGACAACATTTTCCGCTTTGAACATATCCAGGAGGCATGCTCATGTAGACCTCTTCTTCTGGATGGCCGTTCAAGAATGCATTCTTGACATCAAGTTGATCCATGCTTCACCTCTTTTGCACGGCAAGTGCTAAGATGACCCTCACAGTTTTCAGTTTGGCAACAGGGGCAAAGGTTTCAAGATAATCAATACCATATTTCTGGCTGAACCCCTTTGCAACAAGGCGAGCCTTATACCTTTCCACAGTACCATCTGGTTTGTACTTCACATTGAACACCCACTTGGAACCAACAAAATGAGTCCCTTGAAAATATCCACAACTTCCCAAGTGTCATTCTTCACCAAGGCATCCATCTCCTCTGTCATGGCCTGTAGCCATTTAGGATCCTCTCTAGCATCTTCCACACACCTGGGAATTAAAGACTTAGATAAGGATGTAATAAAGCATTTGTAATTCTTACTCAGTTTCGCATAAGAGGCAAATCTCTGAATAGGATGAGAAGTACAAGACCTAGTGCCCTTACGCAGGGCTATAGGAAGCTCTTCAGTGATTAGACTTGGGTCATCCGGAGAACTCACAGGATTGGGATTGGTTACATCAACATTTCCAACCATATCTGTCTTCTTCCTTTTGTACACTTGGCCAAGCAAGTGATCACGGGCTGTAGGCTGATTATCAACAAGGCCCTCGTCCATATGACAGTCTCTATCATCTCTGACTGTGTCTGCCACACTGTCACTAGCTTTGTAATCCAAGAAATCCATAAACTGAATCAACTGATTTGAGGAATACTCTTCACTACTGTTCCCTAGACACTCCCCCTGAAGAGGATTCACATGAAAGTATGCCTCATGTTCATGAAAAGTAACATCCCGGGAAACATAGACTTTAGAAGTGGTAGGATCAACACATTTGTATCTCTTCTGAGTGGAGGAATACCCCAGGAAGACAACCTTGATAGACCGAGGGTCAAGTTTCTTGAGGGTGGGACTATGGTCATGAACAAAACAAACACACCCGAACACCCGAGGAGTAAGAGGCCAGGAATTCTGAGTTGGCCAAAGCATAGAGTACGGGGAATGACCCTGCAACACACGGGTAGGCATACGGTTGATAAGGTGGGCACTAATGAGAAGCGCATCACCCCAGTAGCACTGGAGAACCTGCCGATGGAACATAATAGCCCGGGTAACATCTAGTAAATGGCGATTCTTTCGTTCAGCCATGCCGTTTTGGGGAGGTGTGTAACTACAGGACGTTTCATGAACAATACCCTTGCTCTTCAAGAAATCATCTAGGGATTGAGAGACATACTCTCTAGCATTATCGGTGCAAAAAGCTTGGACAGAAGTCTGAAACTGAGTCTCAACAAAAGCCACAAAGTTTTTGACAATAACGGGAACTTCACTACGTTCTTTTAACAGGTACACGAACGTACAACGGGAGTGATCATCAATAAGGGTCATAAAGTAATGAAAACCACGACAAGTGGGTACTCCCAAAGGACCCCAAACATCAGAGTGAACCAAAGCAAATGGATGAGTGGTTTTATTGAAAGAAATAGGGTACAAGGCCCTAACATGTTTAGCCAACTGACACACTTCACAAGTGAAGGAGTCTATGAAAACAAAATGAAAAAAACTAGGAAACAACTTCTTAATCAACGGAAACGGAAGATGACCAAGCCGCTCGTGCCATCGCATAATAGTAGATCTGTCTTCCATGCCTGACAACTGTCCACTAGTGGCTGAAATAAGAGCAGACGCAACCTGCACAGGCAGTCTGTAGAGCCCATCAATAGCCGAACCAATCCCAATCTTCTGCACCGTCACCAAGTCCTACAGAAAACACCGATCAACAGAAAAGATCAGATTACAGTTGAGTTCTTTGGTAATACTGCTGACAGATAACAAATTCACAGGAATATTGGGAACATGAAGTGTATTATGAAGACGGTATTTATTTAACATGGACAAACTCCCTTTCCCAGCCACAGAGATAGAAGAACCATCAGCCATAGACACACGTTGTTGCCCAGACGACAATTTGTATTCTTGGAACATCATAGGGTCCCCTGTCATATGATGCGTAGCGCCACTGTCAACAATCCAATCACCATGTGAGGAATTACCTTGATCACTAGTGGCAACAAGAGCTTGGGCTAACTTAGCCCCCTCAGACGTGGAAGCATCCTCCTGAGTAGTAGACAGCCGACTGATATACGCTTGCAGTTCTTTGAGTTGATCGGAGGAAAGCTTAGATTTGGCAACATTTGAAGGACTACTCTAACTAGGCTCAGGCACAGAAGGACTCCACCGGCTAGAAGGAGGACGACCCCGGACAAGTCGCTTCTCAGGATGAAGATCCCAACAAAAGTCAACAGAATGTCCCAATTTGTTGCAATGGCTACACCGTCGAGCAGGACGTTGTCCAGTCCCTGAAGCATGACTAACAAAGGCTGATGGAGAACTCCCCTGACTGGTGTCAATATGCATCACCTGGCGTCGCTGTTCCTCAGATTCCACACGGGCATACACCTCTTCAATTCCGGGGACCTCGTCACAATTGAGAATTTGGCTCCAAATGGATTCAAATTCATCGCGTAAGCCTCCAAGGAAAATAAACGTCCGGTCCATCCATTATTTGTCCCAATACAAGGCATGATCAGAACCACAGTGCCAGTCATCATTCACATGGTAGTCTAGTTCCTCCCATTTAGTCTTCAGGGCTGCAAAGAAAGAAGTTACAGACAAGTCACCCTGTTTAAGAGAGTAGATGCTACGTTTGATTTATTACGTACTCAATACTCTCTTCTTATGGCCATACATCCGTGCAAGCGGTCCACATGTCGTAGGCAGTCGATTTACGCAAGATCAAAGGCTGAATATCTGCGGAAACATAACTAATAATCCATACTTTAACCTGACTATCTTCCAACGCCCAAATAGCCCATCGCGGATCGGTTTTCGAAGGTGCAGGCTTCTCCCCAGTAATGTAGGATAGGCGACCACGACTGGTTATCCCGATTTCTAGGGCAGCAGACCAAGAGAGATAGTTATCCTTGTTCAGTCGGATGGAGGTGACATGAACAGGCAAGATCTCGCTCTTGGAATTGTTGCCCGTGTCTAGGGCATCATCGATCTTGGGAGTCATCTCTTCGGCCATCACAATCACCAAAGAGAAGCAATAACCAGCACCAGAGACGACAAACAAGAGGCAGCGGAGGCGGAGGAGAAAGACGACAGCGGCGGCGCTGGAGAGGGCGACGGCGCTGCAAAGAGCAACGTCGGTGGCGGCGCTGAATACGAAGGCTGCGGCGGCGGCGTTGGAGAGGACTACGGCGGCGGCACTGGAAACGATGGCTGCGGCAGAAACAACAGTGGCGGCGGCGGGAACAAGAAAAGCAACCAGTGGGCGGCGGAAAAACGGCGGAAACACTACTAGCACACCAACGATCTCACACGCATTGGCTCTGATACCATGTAGAAACACGTAACAAGATAGGGAGAAAGAGAAGAAACACACGATATACGTGGAAAACCTCAAAGAGAGGTGAAAAACCACGGAAAAGCTCTAACCTAGGGGCAGAACCGCAACCTTAGGAAAGAGAAAATGTTGTTCCACTTAATCAACAATTACACCATAAGTGGGATTATATAAGAGGGAGACCTGCCTAGGGTACCGAGCCACTCTCGGTACCCGTGCCCTGTGACCGGGTCTATATCCAGACCCGGTTCCCTATACACGATATGTTAACAGCTATGATCACCACTATGTGGTGTGTATTGATATCTGTATCCATGTGTGTGACTATGTCGTCAACATTTCGTCATAATGTGCAAACTATGATATTCTGAATTTGAATCTTATGATTCACAATCTCTATATATATTTTCTAATTTAACTTGTTTTCTAGTCATGGTATTAATGTTATAACCTAGATGTTTGTTCATGGCAGAGGAAGAAAATGGTCATCAATAAAATGGATGCATGTTAACGAATTTGAGGCATAATTGTTTATGATTCGAGGCAATTTTGTATGCAAAACATGGTTTCTGTATTCTATGATGTTCTGTTCCAGGCTGTAATCTCGTTCCAACCCTGTTTCACCCTGTTTTACTTTTACCTCTTTAAGTAGACTCTAGATGATGAAACTGTTATTAGCCCTTACATTTTGGAATTGCTAATATTTCATAAAGCGTTGCACTGGTTTGTGTTGCTCACTCTGTATTTTCTAGTGAAGAAAACCTGTCTTGGACCACAATGACAAAGTTACATGAAAGTGAGGCTGAATGTATGCATATAAACTTTGACATTTATCACTTTAAAATTTTAAATACATCAAAACTTCATAAATAGCATTTAACTGCTTGGACCAAATTCACACATTTACCTGTTGAATACAATGTTGTAAAAGGCGAGAAAGCGAGGCGAGGCGAGGCGTTAATTGAAGCGTAAGCTTCATGGACAGTTTTTTGAATTCTATAATATTTATAAAAATAATAACTGTTGCAGCGGACAAAGAAGGAGAGAGAGAGAGAGAGGCAGACGAGAGATTGAGAAAGATCAAATTCATTACGATGCCCTAATCTCTATTATAAAAGAGATTTAGGGTAAAACAAGAGATTTACACAATACCATAAGTAAAAACATAAAAATATTAAAGAGAGCTCTAACTCTTTAATATTACACAGAACCCCCTAAAACATGAACTTTTCTTCATTTCAACACTCCCCCTCAAGCTGGAG
>JAANDH010001578.1:13561-39435 GCA_011799765.1 Nymphaea thermarum
ATGTTCATGAAAGGTCACATCCCGGGAGACATAGACTTTAGAAGTGGTAGGGTCAACACATTTATATCCCTTCTGAGTAGAGGAATAGCCCATAAAAACAGCCTTGATAGACCGAGGGTCAAGTTTCTTTAGAGAAGGACTATGATCATGAACAAAACAGACACCCAAACACCCGAGGGGTAAGAGGCCAGGGATTCTGTCATATATAGTATTTGCAAACCACAATATAGTAAAAGTGAACATATGTCATATATAATTGCTCACATCATAAACGTGTAGTGCGACCTGTCTTACAGCACATTTTAATAATTGCTTGTGTCATCAGCACAAAGCGCAATTTGTCCTAAACAGATAAGGTGTTCTATTTCTATTACAATGACGTAGGTGTGAGCATAAGGTGGACATACAAATATTACAACTCAAAATATAGCAACAAATACATCTACAAACTCTAAAACCAAAAAAATAAATGTTACATACCTAAAACAAGCAGTTTTGTATTCTTTCTATGTACACAATCAGTTTTTGCCTCTATTTTTATTGAAAATAGTTACATATCATCATTCATCCACTTGCACAATAAAATGTAAATAAGAACTCTATCATTTATTATTAAAACTAAATAATGACTCAAATAAACATTAACATAAAAATGATGCAACAAAATACTTTACCTATTGCAGTTGTGCTCTACAACTTTTCATCATGTAAAAGGCATCAATATTTGAATCAAACATTTGAGCAATCAAGAGCTTCGGACTAGAACGACCAGCATTTTATTTTTTGGACTAGAACAACAAGCATTTTGGTTTTCTCCTTCTTGGTTTTCTCCCCTTTGGTTTTCTCCCTCTTAGTTTTCTCTCCCTTGGTTTTATCTCTCTTGATCAATTAATTTTTTTTTAAATAATCTTGAATATTTTTTATCATTTTCTTAATAAGCTAACACGAAAAACCTGAAATTTAAAATAAATAATTTTAAACACAATCGAACTCGAAACATATCAAAAACTAAATGGACATAGTCACATAGATGATAGATTACACAAGCATTTGAATGGCCCAATGGCCATAATCCATGTGCAACAGGTAGAATCAACATAAAGGAAATTCCTGATGGAACCACACCAAATAACACTACATAATATGACAATTTATCCACTAATGAGATGCATCCCCTCATTATGTTTAATGAACACTACATAATATGACAATTTATCCTAATGGCAATGGATATGCAAGGGAAAAACACCAGTATAATGTTGGCATCACCAATCAAACCATCCAAATGAAGTGCCACAAAAGACCTCACTGATTATCAAAATTGACGAAGAGAGCAAGATAAGACTTGTAAACACAAATACACACTATAAGGTTTTCAATGTTCCATGTGCCAATGTAAATAAAATGAATGTAAATATCCAAGTCCGATGCGTTATGTCTATTACAAGAAAAACATAAATAGAAATTGTTTTCAAGAGGTAAATTGGAAGATAAGACTATAACACAGATAAAATCAATATTACACATCTCCAACCACAACCTTTTAGCCCTAGCAAAAAAAAAAGAAACAAATTCATAAGAAGCGCTACATTCAACATTATCCGGAACATGACAATAGCAAAGAGAGATCAACAGAAAAAAGATAAACTAATTTAAGAGATGGTCAGAAACTCAGAAATCAGATTTTACGAATAAATTTGTATTAGCTCCTTGCCTATTTATGAGAAAGATTCCTACAGGCAGGCTCGGAGATTTCATAAGAAAGGGAGACAATTTAATTTTAATTAAAGGGTGCCTCCGTCTAGTCTCCCTTTCATCCACAGTTTTAGATTGGTGTGTGGGGACTGGGGAGGTTAGTTTTCTGGAAACGAGGTTATCAAGCGGCACAATTTTGTATACAAATCTCTTTTAAGTTTTAACACTCAAATCATTAAGTTAAAAGTTCTATACTATCTCAACAGGGCTGGCCGCAGAAGATGGAAACAGTTTCCCCTTTCCAGACAGCAAAATTTGCTTAGAAAAATGTCTACTCACGAACTAAGGCGAGTACTTTCGTCTGTGATTTTAGCAGCAAGCGTGAAGTTTGTGGAAATTTCAAGTTCTTTTTCAGAGCAAAAGGGTGTGGATTACTGGATATTTTCAACTTTCAAGTCAAAGCTTTTCTTAGTACTGCTGCTACTGCAACATGCCGGAGGCACAGAGATGCTTAAAGAAACGAATGAAAAGGCGAAAAAGAGAGTGGAAGAAAAGGGGAAAGAACTAAAGGAGGGGGACTCACCGTGATGGACTGCAAATTGCAATCGAGCAGCGGGTGGGTGTTTCGTCTGGCAGAGAGTTAGATCTGAAAATTGAAATCGGACGGCGGCAGAAGGCAGGTGGGCCGTGGGCTGCAACTGGAGGGAGCTCAGCAGCCGGCAGCCTCGCCCTCGCGCCTCGCAGTTCCCTCGTCGGCACTGGCGTTCACGCACAGGTCCAGGCGTCCAGCGACGCCAGTCACGCCACCCCTCGAGGAAGAAGCTCAGGGTCATACCCGAATCGACGACGGTGCCGCCGTTGCCGAAGACATCGATCACCCAGAGGCCCCAGACGCAGGGAGGGAGTCAGGGAGGGACTCGGGAGGGAGCGAGAGAGATATGGGGGGCTGCGTTTTTCGTTTTGATTTTCGAAATAGCGCAAGGTTTGGTGGGTCGAGTCAAACCCAAAATTTTCAAATTTTTAATATATATATATATATATATATATTTTAATGCGAGCCCCCTCGGGCCCTGGCCGCTCGAAGGATCAACAACGTGGAATGTGAGTGTGAGTGTGAGGATGGGAAGAGAGCCTCTATTCCGGATCCAGCTTTTCAATTTTTCATAATTCCATGTTAAGTCCAAGTGCCTTTGATTGGGAATTTAAACGTGACTTGTTGATATTGAAGTAGCGGCTGGTAAAATATTTTTGTTCAAACCAATTTTTTTTTTTTTATTTCAATTAAAGAACTTGTGTAGGACCTGATCCATAACCTTTATAGTTGGGGTTCATTCCCAAATTCAATTTTACTTGGATCATATACAATGAGACTCATATTCCAACTTATATTGGAAGTTTATCTTTTGGGAGATAATTGCTTCTCTTTTGGGTTGGGCTGTGGAGTTGAATCACTCACTTTTAATATATATATATATATATATATATATATATATATATATATATATATTTTATGATCTATTGTATTCCGTCCATTTTATTCCTGACGACTCCTAAATATTGTATCCCAAATTTGTTTATATAACCATATAAAATACTAGCAATTGCTTATACCAGCCCTATAAAATACCTTAATTTTAAATTATTGCTTTCAAATATTTGATTATTTATCTATATTGGTGCCCCTCCAAGAATAAAAACTCTGGATTAGTGTCCTTCGAACCAAAATTTATGGTTTTGACATTGGAGTGAATCTATAGTAGGTCCTTCAACTTGAGTGTCATGCTTACTACAGTTTTAGTCCAAATAAATATAAATCATGTGAACATAATCACAAAGTCAGGTTAGTTGATACGAGACATGATCAACTCACAAATATGATTATGGAGACGCTAGGCATAAGAAACTTGTGTTTGTTCAACATCACAATAACATGCATTTTTAAGCATCTATATTGTACCAACACATTATATCGTTTATTGGTCCAAAACTTGTATATAGGAACAATGTCTTATTACAAACATGTGACAAGTACCCAATTAAGTTTTTTCATGCCCCAATTAGTTGTTGAGCTATAAATGTTTTTTTTTTTTACTTACACACACTAATTCAAAAAACCATGCATATGGTAAAATGATTGAGGGGCACTAATATATAAATAAATGAATAATCAAGAAGTACTAATATATAAATAACAAATCATTAGGGACTAAACATAGTTGAATATCTATTGCGTAATTGTGTCTACAACTGCCCACACAAGCCCTCATGTGACTCCACCAAGTGATTATTATTTTTTAAATTATAATCAAGGTTGTTGGATATGTGTTAGCATTTGCCTGGATTTGCAGTCAAATCAAACTCCCAAGTTCCAGCCCGACATTCAACTGCCGTTCCAATTAGACTCTTCTTACTTCAAATGTGATACAAGCAATAGATAAAGTTATATATATTAATTCATATCCAAATGAAATTTATGGGTGGTTCTATTCTGTTGCATCTGCTTTAAAAAATGCATGCTTAAATTGGATAGCCATTAAAACCCACCACGTGTATGTTAAAGGGGCTGGTTTGGTGGGACATCATTGACTTTTAAAGTTGTTTGACAGTTGGACCGCCATGTATACATCTTATAAATTTATCATAAAAAATGGACATGCTTCAATCTTTGGAACAAATTCATAAAAACACTTGTAAAATCAATCGACCTCTTATAGTCATAAGTACTAATTTTATGGACATAATGTGGTGGCAGAGGACAAGGTACTACAATTCAAGCATGAAAGCATGTAAGTTTTTTTTGGGTGTTATTCAACAAGCTCATTCAGACAAGATAAACATAACTATCAATAATGGAGGATGGTGAGAGCCTTTTAAATACATTTTGGAAAATAGCAGATTAAGCGCAGATGACAGTGCTCAGTATCAAAGCTCAGAGCCTTATATTTCTGTTGTTAAAGGCTGCGGGCGGCGGGCCCCTGAGGCGGCTATCTTCTGTTTTTGCTTGTGGGAGGCTGAAATTTGTAAATATTGAGAACTCCGAGGGGAGATTGGAATCCTTTTCTGGGAACTCCAGGATTGAGGCAGAATTTACTTGTTGTTCAGTTGATCCCCATTTTTGGGGTAAATTCTCTCAATTTTGTTATTAATAAAAGGTAGGGGCCCTAGACGTTCTTCAGAATTTCGTGGACACCACGCTTAAGCCAAAACTGGGAGTGCCTCGCGTAGTCGTGAAACATCAGGTAGGGATATTCTACTAATAAAAGAACATGACGTCATTATAAGGTGAATAAAGGCAACATTTGATCAAAATTTAAATATGTAAAAAGTTTTTTCTTTTGGCACTCTAGAAATCTGCATCTGGACCATGTGACTGTCGTGTGTTTGATGGCATGCAATGCGTTCACCTTTTCAGGCACATTGACAATTACATGTAGCAATAATGGACTGATCCAATCATAGTCGAGAAAAAAAAAGACATTTGGGTATGGTTTAGACGACGCATTAATGAAATGTTTTTGTTTAAATCTGATTTTGTATAAACTAGTTTATAATTAGCTTTGAAAGCGTCGTTTATATGTTCAGGTTAGCACGACAAAAACCAGCCTTCAGTGAATAATATGATAGGGAATATTTTTTCCCCTCACACATGAAACAATATTTTTTAAAAATCAGGCTTTTTTAAAAACAACATTTCCATCCTAACACATCTAGCCACAAGCCAGACCGGCCCAGGTACCATTTTGGTGGCCCGAGCCTGGGCTTAGGCCTAAGCCCGACCAAGTTGGACTTGGCTCGGCCTAACCTGGTCAGATTCAGCTTAGGTTCGACCTAGTTAAATTTTAATAAAAAATTATAATATCTATATATTATACACACACACACACACACACACACACACACATATATATATATATATATATATATATATATATATATATATATATATATATATATATAAATAATTATTTAAAACTAATTTAAAAAAATTAACGAGCCCGATTCGACCTGACTTGATTTCAACTCGAACTCAAGCCAGCTCAAAACCATTTCCATGGCTTGAACTCGGCCTGACCCAAGCGAGGAGCATGAATAGGGCTGAGCATCGGGCCGAACCGGGCCGGCCAGATAAGAAAGTCCATTTCTGAGCTCGTTTAGTTTATCGGGTCAGCCTGATGCCCCGCCCATTAATAATCGGACCAGGCCGGTCATATACGTAGTCGGGCCTTGGGCTTGATCTTATGCCAGAGGCCCGGCCCGGTTGGCTGGGCTCAGTTCAATCGTTGAAATCGTCTGATGCAATAACGTGTAGGTTAGTAGCTTCAGGTGGATCGCATTGATTGGGAAGATCACCAGGTATTAGCTGCCGCTTCCATCCAGTCTTCAGTGCCAGTTAGTAACTTTATCCAGCCCGGTTTCACATAATCTCAATAGAAAAGCCTCGCAATATTTCGAATTTTTTTTCCACAGAAAATATAAAAAGCCATCTGTATAAATTTGCGTATAAAAACATATCATGCTATAAATAACAAAATTGCATAAAATGGAATGCCTTCAAAGAAAGAGTAGCTTTAATCATGTACTGTTATGAAGAACGAAGCTTTCAAACAAAAGCTTTTTCTCTAAAAGACCTTGTGTTTCTTTATTGGTTCTATAAATTTCATAAAGGAAAGATTTTCAGAAATGTGCCATACTTCAAATAAATATTTTATGTGAGTTCATCTTCTAAGTAATTACGCCAAAATCATCCGTCTCCCATGGAATTAGGGCTGCACACGAGCCGAGTCGAGCTCGAGCTGGCTCGAGCTCGACTGGACTCAACGAGCTCGAGCTCGAACTCGAGTCGAGCTGCCTAACACAAGCTCGAGCTCGACTCATTTATACAAAGTCGAGCTCGACTTCATTAACTCGATTAGCTCGTTTAGCGCCACAAACGAGCTGGGCAAGCTCGAGCTTAATCATGCTTTACCAAAACGTATCAGCATCAGAAGAAGAACGACAGATGCGTCGTCTAACTGAGGCAACAACGACATTTGGGCAAAATCAGTTGGGAGGAGGAAGAAGAAGAAGAACGACAAGAAGAAGAAGAAAGGAAGGCTGAAGGGGTACCTGGCATGAAGGCGGGAGCAGGAGTCCAGCAAGAGTGAGAAGGACGCACCTGAGGCTCTGAGGCAGCAACAACGAGAGAAGGGGAAAGGCGACAGATGCGTCGTCTGATTGAGGCAGCAGCGGCATTTGGGCAAAATCAATTGGGAAGAGGAGGAAGAAGAAGAAGAACAAGGAAAAAACGAAGGTTGAAGAGGTACCTGGCGGCTGGCGTGAAGGCGGGAGTAGGAGTCCAGCAAGCTGTGAGGTCAGGCAGCAGCAACGAGAGTGGGGCGGGGCGTGGGGGCCAGCGGCAAGAGAAGGCGCCGGCGGCAGGCAGCAAGCCAGCAACGGTCTGCGACTTTGCAGAGCAGCGGAAGAGAGGGAGCCTCTAGTCGATGCCTCGATGGAAGAGCAGAGGGCGCGGGATTGAGAAGACGAGAGCCAAGGGAGAGCACAGAGCAGACGACGCGGGATTGAAATTTGAGATTAGACGATAAGACGAGAGCCAAAGAAAAAAATTTACCCTAAACCGCTGAACCGGTTTCGAAAACCGGTTCATCTAATTTTGAATTAACGAGTCGAGTAGAGTTTAAACGAGTCGAGTTCTTGCAACTCGAACTTGACTCGTTTATTGACTCGAGCTTAACTTTCAGCTCGAACTCGACTCGTTTATAAACAAGTCGAGCTCGAGCCGAGCTTTTTCGAGCGAGTTCGAGTCGAGCCCGAGTTGGCTCAACTCGTTGTACAGCCCTTCATGGAATTAAGGAGGCGCGTGAGCTCTGCATAAGTCGACATTGCTTGGATATTGAATCTGAATCAATTTGACAATATTAAAACATAGAAAGCCAAATTGGATGGTAATTTTTTTATATAGACTATACAGAACATCAGTTCCCAACA
Organism: Nymphaea thermarum; assembly: GCA_011799765.1. NCBI lineage: Eukaryota > Viridiplantae > Streptophyta > Magnoliopsida > Nymphaeales > Nymphaeaceae > Nymphaea > Nymphaea thermarum. The sequence goes on from JAANDH010001578.1 coordinate 21,242, forward strand.
TTAAGTAACATGATCAAAGGAATAAAAATCATACTTAAGTTAATTCATATAAACGGCTGGATGGTAATCAACATCCAAAGAAGCATGAAATAAGAAATCGGGAAACAATGCATAGAACAACAATCAGTGTACATCACCAGCGCGTTTACAAACATGTTTACTTATCTGGTTTAACAGATCAAGAGGAAAAAACTTCATTTTACCTTTATAAGAAAGGAACCGACAAAATGCTTCTGGGGATAACTTGAAAAGTTCAGTTGCTTCTCATGAAACGATCGTCCTGCATATGCAACCACAAAAAAAAAAAAAATTACAGTAAATAAGAAAAAGAAAAGGAAAAAGAAAACGCAGCGCGATGATAAGATCTTCGAACATCTGAAACACATAAGGTCTTCAAAGTTGGAGTTTCAAAAGGTTGGCAATATAAGTAGCACATAGCTGGAAGTCCTTGCACAAGGCCTACCATGCCCAGCCACTTGTGTGTGGTACCTGAAACGCCTACCAAATTCTACTGAAAATTTTTTAGATATCCTAGTTATACTGCAAATCATAAACCTCTTTAAGGAATTAGAAGGCCTAGTATGGTGTAATGTGTGGCTATATCAAAATATTATTTTGCAGATTGAGAATGAAAACCTGTTGGTCCATTTAATTCGATTCGAACACCTCCAGCTCTGATATTGGTAAGGATAGCATGGAGTTCAGAATTGTAGGTGTATTCAATACGTCCAAAGGAAAGAGGAATCAATCCATGATTGATTTCCTAGGAGAGTAATAGGGATGGAACTTGTGAATTTTTTCTTTTATGTTCTTAAATGGAACTAGCCACTATGATTGTGTTGAAAAAACCTGCTTTTCGCATAGACAGAGGTCTGCGAACCTAGGTTGAAGCCAAAATCAGGTTTCTGGCATGACAAACAGAAGTAGTTCCAACAAATAAGATCTTAAATCAAGTACAAGATTTGTTCTGAGATAACTTGATGCATTTTGTTTAAAAGATCAAAACATAACATCAAGGCAAACAAGGAACAGATATGAAAACCAAATAAAAAGGACGAAAAACATCATAATCCCATCTTTCTTCCTTCGGCACGTGTTATCATTCTTCAGGTTGATTATACTTCTTTGATAGTAGAACCTTTCAAGAATGCCCTGCAATAAACCTTTGGCGCTGACAGCTGCGACCTACCACAGCCTTAACAAAGACAAAAACATTTCTCAGGCATATCTCTCGTTTACGAAGTAACCAATCTTACTAATTGAATCACAATCATCGAAGGTGGAGATATTCTGTATGAATGGTAACCCCTGCACGCATATGACTATCTGAGGTCCCCAAGGCGAAATGGGGGAAAAGCAGTATAACTAGGATGGGGGAAATGGGGGAAAAGTGGCACACATGTATAAAGGACGGACGGGGAGAAGAATCCGGCGGTGGGCAGAACAACACCAGCGGAAAGGCCGAGTTCAGCCGTCTGGAGGAAAAGCAGTGAAGCACTCGATGCGTCTTTGGAGGAAGCAAGTAGAGCAGCTGTGCCCGTGCAGCTCCGCATTTCAGACTTCAGAGGCAGCGCGAAGTAGTCGTGGACGAAAAACAACGAAAAACCATCATAAGTTTATTTCCGGAAAAAAAAAGTCCACCCGTTAATTTACGGGGCCGGGTCGAGCTCAATAAGGTGAGCCCAATAATCCAATTTTCAGGGCCCGGGCCAGGTACGGGGCATCCGACGGTGACCCAGCCAAACATGGTATGAGGGAAAAAGATAGATTGAGCAATTCCTTTTTTTGTTTGGTTGGCTAATTAAAAATAAGAAAAAAAGAGGAAAAAAGGTAAAATGTGTTTGGTTGCGAGGAGAGGAAAAAAAAATGAAGGGATTGTATAGTGTAAAGGTAAGTAAAAGTCTTTTTATTTTCATACTACTCCTCTTTTCTAAATCCATGAGCTATTTATTCTTTTTATTTCTTTCTTTTCTTTTCTATCCAAACAAACTTTTTAATCAACTCTTTCATTTCCATTCCATTCATTTTCCTTCCCTTTCTCTTCCCTTCTCCTCCCTTTCCATCCCTTACTTTTCCTCCCTTTCCATCCAACCAAACAAAGTGTTGAGCACATAACCTCAACAGACGCCTACTCTTAATTAATTCAAGTTTGCCCTACTTTTGGTCTTCCCTTGGCGTGTGAAGGTTTTATTGAAAATGACATACATTGAGGAGGTGATGTCATGAGATGCCAACACCATGGTTTGAATAATGAGGCTTACTTTTGGTTGGTCATCTCAACGTAGTTGACTTGGGATGGCAGTTGTTATGAATCCATGGATACATTTTACGAGTTTGCTTTTCACCGATATAAAATATATATGGTATAAGATTATAATCCTATACAAATATTGTATAGTATACATCAATAAAACTCGGCGTACAACAAAATAATTTATATTACGTCATCCTGCATGTTTCTAGTATATACCGTACTTACCACAACAAGAATATGATATCAGGATGTTGCATAAAATGGCTTACAACTTGCCTAGGGCCTTGTTTTTTCTACTTCATATCCTATACATAAGGTTTTGCTAAGTACAAACATTATTTGTCTAATTGTATAAGGCTTTGCTAAGTACAACTGTACAAGCATTATCTATCTAAGGTTTTGCTACGTACAAGCATTATTTGTCTGAAAAAAGGAAAAGAATGGTCGTCAAAGGAAAAGGAATCGATTTGAAACTTTGTGTCAATCTCGAACTTGGACTTTCCTGAAAGCAAAGCAAATAAATTGTTGATTGCATGTTTAAGATAAATTATTTTCAGTTTAATTAGGGTTCATGTGGTCTATCGGTGCAGTACACTTTGTAGATTTTTACAAAGCAACTTGAATATAAGGTTTGTGGATTTCCTCTAACCGCTGACAGCATGCGGCCTGATGCCAAATAGAAGTGATCGGTAATTGGATGAAATTCAAAATGAACAGGAAGTTTCAACCTTTTTAATTATGCTTTGGAATAAAGGCTTAATCAAAAAAGAAAAAACCTAGAGGGCGAAGCTTTTTTTTTTCCCTACTAACCTTTAATTTGAGACATTCGCAGAAGAATAGCGTGTAAAAGTCATTGTTATTGAAAACGCTTTCATTGTAAACTTTAAAGAGGGAAACCATTTATTTAATGCTGCTTTTAGGATGTTTAGTAACATTCAAACATATGAAAAGGGCTGGCTGGGTGTTTCAAGAAAACAATTACTTAAAGATTAGGCCGTAATATGTGTTTTTTTGAAAATTAAACACAAGTAAACGGTGTCACATAAAGTTGTCTTCCTTTTAAACTTGATCCCCAGTTTCACAAGAATGTTGAATGTAATCAAAATCCCACATCGCAATCAAATCTGTTTCAGTAAATCAATTTGACCCAGATCGTCGTCTTCTTCTTCCTCAAATGGAGAAAAGAGAGAGGCGGAGGTCCCCAGAGAGAGAGAGAAAAATGGCCGAGGGGAATCTGTTTTTACTTTTTAGGCCTCCTAATATCATTACCTTTTTATGTGACCTCAGCATGAGGGCAATCAGAGCCACGGGGTGGTTGTGATCGACAATGAAAGCTCCACTATAAAATCTGCCATTTGAAAGCCTCTTGACCACCATATTTGCAAGGCATCCACTCCCAAAGTTCTATCAATTTGATTGGTTTTTCTGTGCTTCAAGAACCTTTTTTTTAATATACAAAGTCTTTCTTAAACTAATCCATTTCCAATTTTTTTCTTGCCCGTACTTCATGATGCCAAAATCTATTGGGTAAGTGCACAGTTCTTGTAGTATACAAAGACATCTTTGTTGTCACCAAATTCTATTCCTACACATAGTCATAGAGTATCAAACTCAAAACGACATTGTTCCTACATGCGTGTATCCATTGGAACATGCTCCTCAGGTCTGTGCTCGTTAAGAGTATGCTCATATGCACTAAAATCACCACTACCATATTTGTGTATGCAGTTTCGAAGATCCTCGCATGCATCAAACTCACCGATGATTGTTCGTGCATGTGTACATCATTAGGAATATTTTCTTGTGTTATGTGCAAACCAACACTACTTTCTCATACATCAGAACACTTATCACTACTCTATTCTTGCAAGTGCACAAAAAATAAGACGGTGTGATCTATATATGCATCTGACATTTGAATCTCATGCTAGAAATCATCTTCAACCACAATTGCTTCACTTGCATGTTTTTCATCCACCATGTCATTTGTGTCATCATCACCAACGATAACATTAACAACTACATTTACAACCCATAAATTATCTAAAGGTATATATGTTCTCACAAAATTTACAATGTCCACAAGAAGCTCTAGCATTTCAGTTTGCACATTTAGCAGCGATAATGACATTCGGTTTCAAATGCTCTATATTACTTTCAATGACATAATTGCATGTAGTAACTCTACATAAATAGTGTTTATGTTAAAATTGTTTTAGACACTAGCAAAACTGCATGCATTAACCCTTTATTGATAGCGTTTACCTTAAATTAGAATGCACACTGGTGTAACTTGAAAGCGCTTACATTAACATGGTAATAAATTAATGAAATTGCATGCCATGGTGCTTTAACGACAGCATTTGCCTTAAAATGATAAGAAATTGATAATGCTTTCGTTAAAGTGGTAACAGAGGTTTGCGTAATTACATGTAGTCATTCTCTACTAATGGCGGTTATGTCATGATAGTAAAAGATGCTTGTGATTTCACAAGTATAAACACAACATTGATAGCATTTATGTGAACGTTGACAATTGCATGTGCTTGCAAGTAACAAGTTAGATAAAAGTATAATACACCTGTAAATAGACATGTCTTCAATAATGTTTTACACGTAGATCATGATAAGAAAAAACTTAGAATAATGACGATGCCTTTATACATATTGCTTGAGTTTAACATGATGCCAATAATTACAAATGTACGAACATCTCAGTTGTAACAACATGTTGTCTCTCTTATTAGACGCAGCAGTCGCCAACCAACATTAGCTCCGATCAACTTATTGATAAAAAATCATTCACTGTCCTTCCTCCAATGTCTTCCTTACATGTAACAAGTGGCTTATACACTTAAGGCACTCTCCTTTGTGCGTAGACGAACTAACTTATACATAATGTCATTTACATACATTGCTTCTTTGTTTCTAGAAAGTCTCGCTGGCGAGCAGCTGATTTGATATTTGTGTTGAACGGAAGTCGGGTTAAAACCTTCTTCATCGAGTAGGAAAACTGAAGTAGTTGTTTTACAAACAAGAATTTGCTGGAATAGTAGTGGTAGGTGCACAAAGCACTCGAGGGCACATTTGAAAGCCACTTTTTATTTGAGAAGTGAATGCCCTTTATATATTTTATTCCAGCTTAAAGGGCTTTTACAAAATAGCTAACCTTTTATCTATATACTTCCCGGATGCTACCTTCTTGTTGACCTTAAAATCTTCGACTTATTATGCATCCAAAGGACTGCCTATCCATCGACGTCCCCTTCCAAATCTTGTCACCACCTTCGATAAACACCCACCTTACAATGCTATACCCTCGTCAACTACTGGTCACAAAATTTAAATCAGAGAGAAATACACAAAAAATTAAATAAAAAGGCCGCGCTTGAAGTTCGAGTAAAACGGAAATTCCGACACCCGTCTTTACCTGTGATGGCATCCATTGCTAGCCCTTCCCCTGCTCACCTCCTTTCTCCCTTCCTTCCCCTTCCGTCTCGTTCCTGGACCAGCACTTCCGTCATCCCCCCGACACTAGCTCTCGCCCGTTCGCTCGCCGTCAGGATATCAGGCCGCTCTGTGGAGTCCCCGCATGGGGTCCATTTTGGGCATTCCAAGTGGAGAATTGCATATCGAACGGTGGAGGACAGTGACCTTGAGGGCGAAGGGAGAGATTTTATCTTCGACCAGGCGGTCTTTTTGTTCAACTCAGGCGATTACTATGCCTGCCACGACGTTCTGGAAGCTATCTGGAACGATGCGCAGGAGCCCATCCGAACTATCATCCATGGGATTCTTCAGTGTGCCGTCGGATTCCACCATCTGTTTAACCAGGTTCTCTGTCTCTTTCTCTGTGAATTGAGAACTCCAAAATATTACTAATTACCGGGGGAAAACGCAAACAAGAGCTAAATCCAGATGTTGAACGAAAGTAAATCCGAATAGAACTTTGGCAATGTGACCGCGGGTTTATAGTCGTTCCTGTGTCGCTTAAGACAAGGCCATTCGTGTACTAATTTCTGTATGGAATGAAAAACATTTTGTGAAGGACACCTTGTGTCTGAAGGTTAGAAAGACAGTTTATTCTTTAAATGTGGTAGGGAAGAGCTGCGATTAGCTGACCACAGTTGTTGATTTCCCACAGAATTTCAGATTGTGCAAAAGAGGGGGATCATGTGAGTGTTTCAGGAATAGGAATTATTGGGGTTATCATCGCATACTGAAGATTTTAGGTCAGAAGCTATGGAATCAGTAGAATCCTGGGGATAATTGGAGTGAATTAAGAAATTAAAATCTGAACCACTTTACCCAGATTTTAAGGTGCAATGTATGTTTTTTTTTTCCTGGAAACTGGGGTACATAATTGAAGAATATGTCCTGACACAGGAACGCGATGATTATAATTACAAAATTCCTAGTTTTCCTCATTCAATCACTCTAGAGGACCAATTTCATTCAAGAATTTGTATATTGATCATATGATAAAAAATGAAGTCTCGTTAAGCGTTACCTACATGGATGTTTTCGTGGATTTCAGAGATGAGTCCTATATTTCATTCAATACTTGCTAAAGAAATTTTGATGGTTAGAAGCAAATTGTGCCCTGGTTCTCAATCTCGTCCTCCAGCAAGTAACTGGTATCTATCTGTAAAAATAACTAAAGAAAAATCAGTAATCATGGCATCGTTGACATGGAGTTGAATAGCTCTTTTTTGCTACTGCATTATTTTCGGTGTCAGTCAAGCATTAGTGATGCGTGTCACATGGCACATGCCGTATATTTAGCTTTAAAGCAGTAGTATGGGCTGTGTTACTTGATACAGCTATAGGTGAAACAAACGTATGGGTTTCTTGAAAAAGCAATGCAGGCCGGGAAGAGTCTAAATCTCATACATAAATACATACATACTTGTGTCTGTATATATATGTTGTTTTCTTGGCACACCTTGAGGACAAGGTGTTTGTAAAAGAGAGAGAGAGGGGGGGGGGGGGATTGATAGATGTAGGGTTGCTTAAGGAAATTTGTGAAAAGTTAGCAATTAAGGTAGAAATAATTAATAGGTGGGTCGGGTCTGATAAGTTAATGCCCTGGGGGACTTAACCCTAAGAGGGTTGAGACAGTGAGAGCTAAGAGGTAGCATTAAAACTCATTTATTGTCGTTTCCATCTGAGAGAAGAAAGGCTGCCGACTGCTACCAAAATGTCTTTAAGATTCCTTGGGAACAGATTCTATGCTCATTCTATAATAGCTACTTAGCTGAAAGATTTATGAGAATGGAAATGGAACCACCTGAGGTATAGTTAGATATTCTTTCTTTCTCAATATTGATTGAATATCTGGAGGATAAGATTATGAAATTGAGAACGAAGAAAAGAAAAGTAAACATTATGATTTACACATCTAGCAATATATATACCTATGTACTACACAAAAATATGTATATGTATATGTTTAAGTTTGTATTCTCATAATCAAAAGCTGGAGAATGAGTTGAACAGATTATGATATGATCTAAGAAAATATATATGCAAATATAATATGTATGTATGGGCGAAAGTGTGAATGTAATAATTACAGATGCTTTCATACAGCGAGGCTCATAAATGATCTTAGCAGAGTTTGGTTGTTCCATCATATGCATTCTATGATGTCTGTCCCTAGTTTCTTTGGGGATGGACAAGTCTTCATACTAGTTTATCATGGTAATTTTGCACAAGGTCAGGTTCTATGAGAATCACTAGAATATGTTTGGTGATGGCAAATCCTATATTTGATACATAACAAACACCAACTACATCTTATCCAATGACACGTGAGTACAAGCTGAGTCCGGTGGTTGGTTTTGTCCTGGGAGGTAGTAGCGTGGCATGAGCTCACTGTGGCTGCCCACTCCTTCATTTGCATTGGACTGCCCATAGGGTATTGGGTGGCACAAGGGTCCAAGATTTTGTTTATGTTAGTGGTTGGAGAGCTAGGCATCTTTTGATCCCTCAATCTTGATGCTTAAAGAGGTCGGTCTACCACTTCGAGTGATGCAGGTGGTGTAACACTACTGCTACAGTGGCAATTTGAGATATCTCAGGAAGCTTCATTGCATGTTACCTTCGATCTATGTGGATCGCTTGGTAAAATTATGTTTTATTTTGCTTGTGTATTATGCCCATATGCCCATAAAGTTTTCTATTGATGTTGGTCATGATGACCATGGGTAGTTGCCATTTGAATTGTTGGTGTGATTTTGTAACACATGATGGGTCTTGTATGCTTCATTTGTGATGGTAAGTCGTACCCCCAAGGTGCGGCATGAAACGTGCAGCTCATGAGCAGTAACATGAGTTGTATATTGACTTTGTTTTGACATATTGTTACATCTACTTTGCTGAAACATATTCCATGTATGGTTGGATATCGCCATACTCAGAGCAATCTAACCCTCTCTCGTCTCTCTTTATAAATAGCTCTTGATTGATTGATGGCTTTTCAATAGACTCTCTCAGCTTTGCATTGGATTGGCATTGGTGATCTAGGCACTGAGTCAAGTCTAGGGTTCTTGTAGATGTCTTATTGGTTAAGTCTATGTTTGTCTTATCATTTGGGCTCTAAATGAGTCCTTGGAAGTTTGAACTGATTTTTTTCACATATTTTGGTTGTTGTGCATTGTCATTACTCAAGTTATGATTTTGTTCTAATATTTAAATGTTTATTTCTACTGGTGTTGAAAAAAAAAAAATTGCGTCAAAACTTGAGTCATGACAATCCGGGGAATAAGCTTTGCATCGATTTCTTATCTGCTCGTGTTAGATCTAATGTCCATTTGTCTATTTATTGGTATGTTTGCCCTGAGATGTAGCCAACATGACAATGTAGCTGGCCATCGATTAGTGTAAAAATAGTGGCGAATTATTGGCCCCCAACTTATCTCATGTCCTCTGACCACAGCTCCTTGGAAGCACTTTTCATCGGCTAAGTATTAGTGATGCAAGATGTAAGCATAATCAAGTCTTGTAATTGGATCTAGTTAGATTTTCAGTACCTGTAAATGGATCCAGATCCATAATCCATCCCTTTCCCTATATAAAGGGACGATGGTTCATTTTGTAAAACAGTCAAAAGTTGAAAGAAATGAAGTGTTTTGTTAGTTTCTTTTGTTCTTCTTGTTAGTTTGATCATTTACTTGAGTTATAGTTAGATTAAGCATAGTTTCAGTTTAGTTGTGAATGCAGTTGGATTAAGATTCTTTAATCTTAGTTCTTCTTGCATTAATCGGTATCAGAGCAAGCTTCTTCCTTGCCCTGTCTTGCCATGGCTACAAGAGAAATGGCTACAAAAGAAGCAAAGGAAAAAGAAAAGGGTAACAACGTTGCTGCTACAGGAAAGAAAGTTACAGAGTTTACATCAAATGTAAGTGAGAAAAATCAAACAGAAATTGTGCAAACGGAAGAGAAAAATCAAGAAAATGTACAACAGACTTTGGCAAAACATGGATTTGAGATCGCCCACATCAAGCGAGACCTTGCTGCTGCAACCAAGAGAATGGACAAAAGGATGGATGATGCAACTAGGAGAATGGAAGAAAGGCTCGATGAGTTCAGAGGAATGCTATGTTCATTTTTACAGTACGCACAAAAGTACCAGGTGTTTCCCAACATCTATGCATTGGGAGCTGAAGGAGGCGAACGGTCGCGGGATTACCTTGCGAGAGGGGCTGGGGTTTTGGGGGAAATCTGGGATCGTGACTTTGCATCACTTGAAGAGTTTTCCGTCGAAGCACCGTTGCCGGTAGACGTTCCAAATCCGACATCAAAACCCTTCGCCGGAGTTCCCCTATTTTCGACCGGAGGAAGGGGAGACTCAGCTGCGCCTTCCTCCCATCGTTAGGCGGGAACGACGGGCGTGGGTTCAACCATGCCCACCAGTGAACAGTCGATGTTACCCAGTCCGGCTAATGGAGCATCTGCGGCGCCAGTTGTTCCGTCGCCGGCCGGTGGTAGTGCGAGGTCCGCGAGGAATGTCGCCGGCGCTTCTGCAACCTGGGGACGAGGACATGATGTGCCCCTGTCCGACGGCCGCCGTCCATTGTTCTGCCACCTGCCGTTCAGCCGCCCACTGACGGTAGTGAACCGAAGGGGGGCCACCCGCCACCACCGTCCACCCACCATCATCACGGGTGGGAGGCGGTGGGCGCCCCTCCCTCCGCCGGCTGTTTCCTCTTTCTGCGTTAGGCAGAAAGGGGAACCACGACTCTCTCGAGAGGGAACTCGAGAGGCCCGACGGTTTGGGTCGGTCTCTTTCGAGACCGGTTCGAACCGAATCGGGCCACAACCCTGGTTCGAGCCCATACCGCCCGATTCAGGGTCATATGGGTTCGAACACCCGGATCCAAAGTACCTAAGTGCCCCTTTCAAGCCCTGTTTGGATCCGATATTGTCTCCTAATCATGATCCAACCCAGTTCCTTCCATCATTTGAGATTCTGAGAATAGATCTGATTTGGGGATGCCCATAGATCGCTCGCATTCCTTCTCCGAAGCCACCACCAAAGCCGCCACCTTGATCATCATCGGAAGATAGTGAGCAGACCACCACTTTAGCATACGCAGTCGAGCAGTGGGACCTTTTGTTCAGCAGATCCAAACCTTGTTCAAACTCTCTAAGGTAAAGAACCATTTTGGTAGAATGAAAGATTTAAACTCGTCGAGGATGACTCTTTTCCAACTAGGGGAGTTTGATGCAAGATGTAAGCATAATCAAATCTTGTAATTGGATCTAGTTAGATTTTCAATACCTGTAAATGGATCCAGATCCATAATCCATCCCTTTGCTTTCCCTATATAAAGGGACGATGGTTCATTTTGTAAAACAATCAAAAGTTGAAAGAAATGAAGTGTTTTGTTAGTTTCTTTTGTTCTTCTTGTTAGTTTGATCATTTGCTTGAGTTTTAGTTAGATTAAGCATAGTTTCAGTTTAGTTGTGAATGCAGTTGGATTAAGATTCTTTAATCTTAGTTCTTCTTGCATTAATTAGTTAAAGGACGGACCGACAAACTATCAGTTCCTTCTGCCTATGTACCTCATAAGGTCCTTCCTATCGACCAAAGTTAGATTTAGCATATTGTTTATGAATTCATAGGATTTTGTGTGGCTTGGAAAAATCGTTCATCCAAAATTTTTCAAGTCTTTGAGTTATAAAATCTTATCTAACCAACCAAAAGAACCGACCAAAGAATGCATTTTCTTATCAATTACTAACATGGCCATCAAATCACTAGTGCAATGAGAAATTTGAAATGAACTATAGAAAAGGTTAGTCTAAAAAATGTAATTGCAGAAAAGGTGAGGAAAACTATGCTGTTGGTGATGCTTCATGCGTAGCTACAGTGCACAAATATAAAAGGAAATTGATGCTTTTGTGATTCTGAAGTTTTGATACCTATCCATGTTCCAACTGATCTTAAACCCAAGGAAATTACTGTCAAAATTGTTTCAAAGAGCATGGCAGAGTATCAGTTCATTTTGGCTATTCGTTTATCTGTCTAATCTGATTGGCCATCATTAAAATGGATGGAAAGGGCACCTAGAAACCATTCTGTTTGTCAAATCTCATCTTTCTTGCACGTTGGTAAAGGAGAGAACAAGTTGAGATTGGATTCCAGAGATGGAAAATGGTAAACAAGTGGACATCAGTCATCCTCCACCAATTGAAAACTGTTGAGACTAAGATTTGTTATCAGTCTTTTTTAGGTCTGTTCCCTTATATGATCATTCTACTTTAGACAAGGTTAAAGTTTACCTTATTCTTGCAACTTTTTATCTCATTAAGAATTTGTCGCAAGTTGCTTTGATCCTGAGATCAATACAGTTTTTTTTTTTTCAAATTATTTATGTAGAATCCATCTTTGTTTGTCATAAAGAATGTTATGTGGAAAATAGATAGTCGCCGAGGCCCGAGATATCGAAGATGAACAGAGTGCTAGCATACTAGTCGCCAATAGGGAAGGAAGCTGGTGCCACTGGACAGGTCCCTAGGATGCTAGCTTTGCTTCAAATGATCACCGAACAATGTTTCAGTTTCTCAGAAGGGGACAAGTAGCAGATTAGAGGGAAAGGGAGAGAGACAACGCGGTAAGGGAGAGACCTTGCCATCGAAAGTGCCCCCAAAGAGCTGTTCCATGGGAGGAATGCTCATGCCTTTTATACCCCACTATCCTTGCATCCCACTAGTTCCATCTATTCCATGTCTGACTTTTCTGTCATACTTGGGAAAAGCGGAGTGTCCTATCCATTCCCTCCTGCAGGAACTCGAATTCAAACAGCCTCTAATAGAAAGTTCTTTCATGTTTATCTGTCCTTCATCTCATTCTGAACTGTTCTCTAACTTGCAGTTTTAAAGTTTTCAGAACCATAGGGGAGCTATGATGGAGCTTGGAGAGGGCTTATGTAAGCTTCGAAAAATGAACTTCAGTACTGGGCCATTTTATCAATTTGAGCAAGAGATTTGTGAAGTTCAAAATTTCATATATAAGACTCAGTTAGAACTGGCTGCTTGTAAGTTGATCTTGTTTCCTTTCTTATTAAGCATATTTTTGCTATAACTTGATGTAATGACGTTCTCTTCATCTAGTGGAAATTAGAAATTGCACTAGATTTATGCACTTCACATGCATACAATGGAAAACATTATGACGACTATCATTTTTAGGTTTTTATCGGCAAAGCTTTTTTTTAGCACTAATAAGAAAGTTTGTTTTTCTCAATAAGATCTCAGGTATTCAAAAATTTTAATATATATAAGAATAGCAAGAAAAATGAAATATGAGTTTTTACTAGTTTCTTAGAAGACATTGTTCAAAATTCAAAATACCATGTCACATAGATGCAGTTATGGAATCAGGATGAGGCACAAATACAAGGGACAGAATTTTCACAAAACAAGACATGGGAGACATACAGGTGTATGTGTTTATATATATAGGAAAATTAAAATCAGTCTGCTACCTCTGTGGTCAAATGGTTATTTTTGTATTTTGTGTTACTAAAAACCATGGCCAAGCAACTAGCCATCACAAATGCACCTTTTCTGACGGTTTTAACAGTACAAAATAAAAAAAATAAACCATCTAGGTAGCCGGCTGATTTCAATTCCTCTCTCTCCTTATATATATATATATATATATATATATATATATATATATATATATATATATATATATATATATATATATATATATATATATATATAATATGAAATTATGAGTTCTTTTACTAGTTTTCTTAGAAAAACACTATACGATGAGAGAGGAAGAGCCAAAAGAATTATTGATTAATGTAACCTTAATCTCCTTTAAAAGAGATTAGGGCTGGCGGTACACACTTCACAAAAAAGGTCCAACAACTATAAAAAAATATTTAAAGACCTCCTCTCTAGCTTTCTAATATTTCGGAAATACTCTTTAACATCTCTCTCAAGCTGGAGCATATATATCAATCATGCTCAGCTTGTTACAACATCTCAGGAAATCGCTTATGGAAAGAGCCTTGGTGAGGATATCAGCTACCTGATCTTCTGAGAGACATGAATATTGCTAACAATTCTTTCTTGAACTATGTCCCGAACATAGTGGCAATCCACTTCAATGTGTTTAGTCCTCTCATGGAAGACATGATTGTTAGCAATATATGTAGCTGCCTTGTTGTCACAATACATCTTCATTTGGGAGATTCACTGAAAAACCCCCTCTAGAAGCATTGATCTGACCCATGACATTTCAGCCACAGTTTGTGCCATGGCCCTATATTCCGACTCAACACTAGATCGATCAACCACATTTTGCTTCTTGCTCCTTCAAAAAATATGATTACCTCCCACAAAGACCCAAAACCTATAGTAGACTTTTTGTCGTCTACAGACCCTGCATAATTATCATCACTATACGTTTCGATGTCAACACGTTCTCCCTTTTTGAACTATAAGCCCTTTCTGAGGGCTGATTTCAAGTATCAGACAATCATTAGAGCAGCATCCCAGTGAACCTTCCGAGGCTTTTCCATAAACTTGACAATCATTAGAGCAGCATCCCAGTGAACCTTCCGGGGCTTTTCCATGAACTGACTTAACTTATTCACGACAAAGCTAATGTCAGGGCAAGTGACAGTCAAATATAACAGTTTTCCTATTAGAGATCTGTAAGATCTAGAGTCAAATGTGTCTGAGTCATCATCATTGTTGATGTGCTTTAGTTTACGGGTTTGGGTCTGGACTCGGTCCAGTGGATGTTCCTGTTTAGACTCTTTTTTTGTAATCGTAATTTTTAGCGTGAATGAAATTCTAAGAGAGAGAGAGTCTGGTTGCTACTGGGCACCAGTCCTCCCTCACCTGTGGTTTTTTTCCCTCTTGTTGAGGGTTTTTTCCACGTTACATCGTGTTCTTCTCTCCGTTTCGTTTCTACATGGTATCAGAGCCAACTAGTTTTGAGATTACTGTTCATTTTGGACCGAGAATCCCTTGACATTGTTTGGGTAAAGGATTCCCTATCGATCTATTTCTACCGCTGTGAAGTTCCGGCGTTACTCCATCGCCCGACGAGTTGGTTCAGCCTGTTTCTGCTGTGGTGGAGTTCTTGCCCAACATCCGAATCTCTGAAAAAAAGGAGGGAAGAAAAAAAGGAAAAAAAAGGGATATTTTGGCCCGATTGTTGCTATGAAGTCCCGTCTCCCTCCAACGCCGTCGTCTCCTGTGCGTCGCCTCCCGCCTCGCTCAAACGACGTCGCCTCCCGCCTCGCTCAAACGACGTCGCCTTTCGTGTTTGTCCCAGCATCGCTTCATTGCCCGACACTTCTCTCGTCTCTATCTCTGTCGTTGCGGCCAGGACCCTCAGCGTCTCTCCTGGTATGCTTAGTTCCTGTGGACCTCTGGTTTCTCTGTTCTGCTGCCGTGGCCTACTATACGCCCTCTCCTGCCATGCGTGGGGTGCCATCGCTCTGCTCTTGACCTTCGCCAGTCGCCTCCCTTTGTTGTGGTGCCCGTCCACCGTTACCTGAGTTCTGGCTGACGCCTGAACTACTGCTGCCTGCGCCTGAGTTTTTTTTGTCGCTTGAGGCCCCTTCTGCCGCTGTCTTGTCTCCGCTTGTCTTCTCCCTACTTCTTCCTGTCATTGCCTGAGCCACGACTGCTGCTGCTCCCTGCTCCACTGCTTTACTGTCCTTCTGCCGCTGCTTCTTGCTCCGCTGCTGCTCCTGCACGACGACTTTGGTTTGCAACATGTGCTTCTAGAACTGAAAATTTTCCAGTTCAAGTTACTACTATTCGTTATACAAAAAAAAAACTACCTCTAATGGTCCGCTGCTATCACCATGGGGATCGCAGGTCGTGGCCGAATTGCTTATATAAACGGACAGAAGATTGAACCGGCTGAGACTAATGTAGCTTGGGACACATGGTTTCTTGAGGACAACTAACTTAAGACTTGGATTGTCAACTCTGTGTCCCCCGATATTCAACCCCTCATTCTTCGCAAGAGGATTGCGAGAGATATGTGGGTTAATACACAGTGGCAGATTTCTATGCAACCCTGAAATCTAAGTGGGAGGAACTTGATTACTATTCATATGACACTTGGGATTGTCCCCAAGATCAGGTGCGTCATTTAACCAAGGAATGGACGAATACGGTGTTCCTATTTTTAGCAGGGTTGAATGATGACTTTGAAGGTATAAGAAGCCAAATCCTTAATTCTGAAGAATTGCTTAGCATTGAAGATGTTTACTCCTGTGTAGAGGCTGAAGAGCAAAGACGCCTTGTTAATATTGGAAAAAAGGGGGATCACATCTTGTATAATGAGAGGTCTGCCCTTGTTTGTCGTGGCCCGGTAGGAGTTGCCCGACCTTCTCGCAAGTGCACTCACTGCAAGAAGACTGGTCATACTGTGGATTTTTGTTGGGACCTCCATCCAGAAAAGAAGAATAGTCAAGGGAGACCTTCTAGTAGGAAGAACTCTATCTCTGATGCGACCAACTCTAGTGGAGGGAAAGCCTCTATCTCTGCTGATTAGATTCGTGAGCTCCGTGCTTATCTAAGTCGGATTGATGTTGGTCGGACCGAAGTGTCAGATGATGTGAAGGTTAATCATGCTCTGGCCATTTCTGGCGAAAAAGGTAATTCTTGTAAGGGAGAATGTATTGTTGACAGTGGTGCTACCCATCACATGACTGGCAACCCTAAGCTCTTTCACGAGTATAAACTATCATTTGGAAAGGAACGTGTTTCTCTTGCGGATGGTTCCTTTACCTCTGTGGCAGAAAAATAAAGTCTTTCTTTGTTAAACAAATTTTTAGTGCATGGTGCCTTACATGTCCCTCATCTTCCCTTGAATCTTTTGTTTGTCAGCAAGATTACAAAGGAGTTGAATTGTGAACTCATATTTTCTGCAAATCGTTGTGTTTTGCATGACTTGGTGACAGGGAAGAGGATTGTGATTGGTTTGGTGTCTGAAGGCTTATATCAACTTCCCATCCGTGTGGCCACAACTCTTATGACAACAGTTAGCAGGACATAGCAGAAGAGAGAAGATTGTCTTCAGTTACTTTTGTATTGGCATGAACGCCTTGGACATCTTCCTTTTGAGATTTTGAAACAGTTATTTCTTGGTCTATGTTTTAGTTTGAACATATCTATGTTATCTTGTGATGTTTGTCAGTTTGCTAAACATGTTAGGGCTTCATACCTTGTTTCCAACAGTCGTGCTAATGAAATTTTTTTCTTGATTCATTCTGATGTGGTTTTTTCTTGATACCTTCGGGAATTCATACTCGTTGAGGTTTTTAGTATTTTATAGCCTTTATAGATGATTACTCAAGGAGTACCTTTGTTTACCTATTAAAAGACCGTAGTGAAGTGCCTCATGTCATAGAGACCTTCATTCTTCTTGTGGAGACCCAGTATGGTAGTTCTGTTAAGACCTTTCGGTATGATAATGCTCGTGAATATGTATGTCAAGCTGTTGAAGATTTTTTTCGAAAAAGGAGGATAAGACGTCTTGTAGTTATACCCCTCCACAAAATGGGGCAGCTGAGAGGAAAAATCGTCAGTTACTCAATGTCACCAGGGCCCTCTTGTTTCAAAGGAATCTTCCAAAACAATATTGGGGTGATGCTGTTCTCACTAGTGCATATCTGATCAATCGTATGCCTAGTCGTGTGCTAAATGGGTGGACTCCCCACTCTATGCTTCCAGGGAGTCGTCAACCCTTTCTCCTTCCACCTCGTGTCTTTGGATGTGTGTGTTTTATTCATGATCACAGTCCTTATGTTAAAAAACTTGATCCGAGGTCAATTAAGGGTGTTTTTGTTGGGTACTCTCATACTCAAAAAGGGTATAAGTGCCTTGATCCTACCACTGGTCGAGTTTATGTTACCAAAGATGTCACTTTCTTGGAACATGTCTCTTACTTTTGTGAAAATCCTCTTCAAAGGGAGAAGTCTATGTCAAGGGAAGAGTATTCTCAAAGTCAAGAGATTCAGTTCACAGATTTTTTGGATTACAAGCGGGAAGAAAATCAAACAATTATAGATGTGCTTGAGCATGAGAGGTGTTAAAGATACAAAAGGGGGTTTTCTGAAATATTAATAAGTTGGGGAGGATCTCTTTAAATGTTTTGTTATATTTAGTGGACCTCTCTTGTAATTTTCCCTAACCCTAATCTTTTAATAAAGATTAGGGTCACGTAATGGAAAATATTCTTTCCACCTCTCTCTCTCTCTCTCTCGTAACATGGTATCAGAGCGCTGGTTGGAGTCGACGGCAGACTGCCCCTTCCGGTGACCTTCTCCGGCGACGACCTTTCCGGCGACGATCTTTCCGGCGACGATCTTTCCGGCGAACAGCAGTGAGTTCCTTCTTTTTTATATAGCTCTCTCTCTTGTCATCGCCACTCCTTATTCCCTCT
>JAANDH010001579.1:0-42643 GCA_011799765.1 Nymphaea thermarum
TGCACTATTCACGGTTAGTAAAGCCTCTATGCCCCCTACACTCCGTGGCCAAGTCTCACCCTCACCAAGTCTCTCGTGCTTGTCTGGCGACAAAGGGCTCGCGCAAACAAGCTTAGCGCTATCGGGTTGTGGTAGTTGATGGGATTCGGCAGCAAGCAAAGCTAGTCCCGGCCTAGTCCTAGGCAGTCCCGTATCAGATTGATAGAAAATCGGGATTTTTCAAAACCAGGTTTTAACCCTTGCCCCTCTCCCTCCCGTTATGGTGAAGGGCTTTTGCCATCAGGCCATTTGCGGCCAGCTGCCGTAGGTTTTTTTTCCAACACCTTTTTTTTTTTAGCTAAAAGGAAGTTTGGCATTCGTTAAAAGTTTCAATTTAGGGTTTAGCAAACTGCCAAACTTGGTGTACCAAAGACATGTCTATGGCAAAGCATAATTTCTTTATAACCAGGTTCGGCCTCTTCAAACTAATTGATGACAGAATATACTTTACACTTCTTACCCTGTCTTGGTTTATATAACTTTTGATTGTCGAATCGAAGCAGGCTACAGAACAAATCTGAGTCGGCTAGATATAATGAATCGGTTAAATTCGCTCCAATTTTCAATTTTATTACACTCATAAAGATAAAGCCAAATTTAGCATGTCTGTCGTAGCTAAGCTATCGTTAGAAATAGAGTGCGCCAACCGTAATTTTTCCCTTACCTCTTTTGACTTACAAGTTCTTTTTTATGTTGGGAATGTAGAATCAGATGTAGTGCCATATTTTCGAGTTTTACTATCCATTTAAGTTTAATATTCTTCATAAATCAAATTCTTTGAATTCTGTTATATACAACATTAATAATTTTAGTATAAATTAACAGTACTTAATGGTACTTTTTACAAAACTTTTTCACTTCGACAAAAAAGAAAGTATCGACTTTAAAATACCTGGTATTAGTTTGTATGTTATTTAGGTGTTTTGTATTGGCACATAATTATCTTCTTTAAGTTCAGATAAAAAATATTTTCTGGAAAATCTCATTCCGAGGGAAAAAAAAACTCGACATGGATAAATGTAGTGATATTTTAATGTTTTCCAGAAGCGATTAAAGAAAAATCGATAGAAAACGCGATTTAGAATGTAAAAGAACGAATGTATATAAAATATTAAGCCTACGGAAAAAATATAATAGTTTTTCATAATGTAACTAAATTTACTAACATATAGTAGTCTGATAGATGTTATATATATATATATATATATATATATATACACAATACGATATTGAAAATCTATCTCTGTCTCTTGTTAATTAAAAAAATAGAAGCAAAAATTAGTATCCCTTAGCTTAAAATTTTTGGTTAGTTAGTGCCGTCCACCCATCTTGAGTGTAGTGTGAGATCTTCAAGTAAGGGGAGCTGGCAATTGACCAGTTTTTACTTTTTTTTTTCCAAGGGTTGAAGCTTGATGTGGAGGCACCAACACAGACCCTGTATCCTACAGGGATAAGAGTTGGGTAGTAAATGATGAGTCAAACCCCGCTCTCACACTTAAAATTTAATTTAAGAAATTTAAGTTATATATGTAGGCAGATCATGTGGCGGGCTCATTGTGGCTTGAGTTGTGAAGCTGGTAGGACGCAGACTGTAAACACTGTAGCTGCCGCAGAAAACCAGCCTGCTCTGCTGTCCTGACCTCCCAAGACCTCTTCAGGGATGCGCTTGGTGATGGAAATATTAATATTACAGGCCAAATGTGATCCCACTGGGGACAAACCCAGTAAAAGCCCAAGGGTAGGGATACAAGGAAGGCTTTTCCCACCTATGCTAGGTCTGAACCTGCTACACAGAAGGGTTCAAGGCCTTACAACCGTAGCGTACAAATAGCCCTCAACCTCACTCAATCAAACCATACATTCATGCCTAAGCGTGCAAACCATTCCCCCAACCCATAGGATGGTCCACAGATATGGCTGAAAGCGATAAAAAGCCCACCCCCTACTATAGGGGGAAGAGTGAGGCAAACCTCGCTGGGGCTAGCCCAGCGCCACGACCCGGGGCAGAAATCCAAAGCCCTCGGTATCCAGCAACGGGTGGCAAATAAGGAGAGTACCAGCCTCTTCCACTTTCCTTGCCGCGCCTTGGGGACACCCTCAGTCACAAGCAACAGGGCAATTACCAAGTACGCAATTAACAAGGATAAAGGGGGCTAATGTAGAGGAGCTTCACCAGACGACAATAGGAACCCCGGGAGCGGACGTATGGGGTGAGGCTAGCACCGATTGACGCCGGTGCACGGGCGCTGCCAAGCAGCCTTTGCTCCTAGCTCCTCTCGGCTGGTACGGTGTGGCTCTTCGAGCAACCCTCAAAACAACATACAGAGCAGTCAAGGCCTAAATAAGCAACTAGGCACAGGTCTCATGAGTAGAGAAGCGTCACCGTGCGAGATTTATAACCCCGGGAGCAGATGGCAGTGGGGTGTGGCGAGCGCCGTTCAACGCCGGCGCAGGCGCGCTGCTGAGCAGCAAGAGCTCCTGCTTCCCACGGATGAGACTGAGGGTTCTGGTTCACGGTGAGGACAGGGGTTTGGCCACTTCAGAAATTCACCAAAAATCACAGAGAGGTCCGATTGAGCTGATTTTTGGTCTGTAGCTCCGCCTAGTAGTCACCCAGAGATGTACCAAATTTGAGCTGAAGCTGGTCCTCCGTTCGGGTTCTAGCCCTGGTTGAATCTCGCGGGCTGTGACAGGTGACAGGCTGCTGGACAGGTTCTGCTTCAGAACAGGGCAGCCACTTCGGAAAATCGCCAAAATTCACAGGAAGCTCGGATCGAGCTGAAATTTGACGTGCAGCTGCCTGGAGTATTGTCCTAGGGACGCCCAAAAGATGGGGGGCAAATGCCCACCCTAAGGCCAGGTCGTTGAAGGAGTTAGGGCCTGGACTGTCGCACGCAACAGTGGTTCACGGCAGACAGGGCAGAGCTTCTTCCTCCTCTCGGCTCCATCCAGCAACGAAGAAATCCATTTCAACAGGTAGGAAGTAAGGAAATGAACAAAGAAAGGAAGAAGAGTTAGTCAGATCACCGGATAGGGGGATTTCCCCAATTTCTGACGTAAAATTGGGGGTGCTGCCGCCTCTCAGGCGGATTCCGGCGAGTCTGCCGCCGATACTCTTCTGACTTCCGGCAGAGGCTCCTAACACTAGCGTCGACTGCTGGATTCACCTTCCGAGGAGTCCAGAGAGTCGCCTAGTGGTGGGGAAGTGGATGGCATCGTCCCCTCGCTGAAGTAAGCCCCTGATTTGTCGTTGGAGATTGGGGAATCGCTCACTATTCACGGCAGAGAGGAAACGGCGATCCACCAGCGCTTGGCAGTGGCCCAGCGCACGAGGGTTGGCTGACGGAGCTTCCTCAAAGGAGGGTTAAGCTGTCGCCAGGGAGCAGGGACGCCAAATACCAGACCACGGGGTCGAGCTGGGTCACTGATGAAGGCGGAAGTGAAGGATGTGCAGGGACGGGCGGCTGAGGCGTTCTGCGATGTGGCAGAGCTTCAACCGAAGATGGGGAGCGACGTGCTGGCTTTGGACATCAGGGGATGAGACAGAAGAGAGCGTCGGAGGTAGGGACGCATGGGGGGAGACGGAAGATACCTGGGGTCAAGGGGAAGAAGCGCCAAGGAGAAGGGACGCGAGAGAGCAAGGAAGAGAGAACCCTCGCGGAAACGCGAGCAACCCTCGTGGGGAAGAGAGAGAAAGTCGGGAACAAGAGAGAGAAGTTCAGATTCTGATTTTTCCAAAAGATGATCGAGTACAAGCAAGCTCAAGCAATATACGACTTGAGTGAACCGAGTCGGCTACTGAACCGGTTCGAAAGCATTAAACCAAACATACAATAAGAAAGTCCAAGTCTAAAAATATTTACAGATATCAAGGAAAGACCCGCACGGTCAATCCCGTCCAGTCACTGCTTGGAACATAGGTGTGATCAGCCAAGATGCTCGAACTGGGTTCGGACCCACTTCACCCAAACGTAGGTAGGGTGGTCTTCCTCTCGCGTGCAGCTGAGTCCGGTTCGTCCTCCTTCCGCTCCAATCCAACACCCGATGTGTGGGCCAACTCTTTGGTCCGGCTAGGCCCCGGTTCTCCTTCGACCCTGTCACATAAACAGTTAGCCACAAATAATTCTAGTGGCGGGTCAATCATCGGCTCTTTCCCAGCTCGACGGGAGGAGACTGCGCCTACTCTACCCGAAGCCCCGACTATGTCGGCTGTCATGCGCCCGTCGGCGCCACCTTCGGCCGCAAGTGGCCATCTTCGGCGCCCCCCGGCGCTAGCTGCAGTGGCACGCCGTCTCTCGGCCTCGCCGGTGTCCTGTCTCGTCGGGCTCCTAGACAGGCCCGTATCAGAAGCCTCCTTTACGTGTATAAATGACGGATGGCGGGATAGAATTGAATCCATGTCTTCGTTATGGGTGTCCTTTATGCTTTATAACGACAGTGTCAAAATCGGCGACCCAAATTGTGTTGTTAATTCGACTTAATCAACTGATTCAAGTCAAATTGATGGTAAATAGATCAGTTCATCAAGAATGTCACGTGTTTTTACTATATTTTTAGCTATTAGAAAATTTGTTGCTTTCTACTCATCGTACTCGATTCAGCGATCCAGCTGAATCGCTGAATGACCTGATTGGCAGATCGAGGTCGACGAAGAACCGGTAAGCTCTGGTCTATAGTCTGCTGGTCCTCATCCAAACTCTCTCTCCCTCCCACTTTCTCTCTCTCTATGCGATAAGATGCAAGCTCGTCCCCTCCTCTCCCTACCCTCTTCCTCTTTTTCACTCTCTCGCTACCTCTTTCTTCAAATCCCGTTACGCCCTCTACAAACTTGCGAAGGCCAACCATGCTCTTCTCCGACGCCAAAATCTCTATTTCCATCTCTCAAATGCAACATTTCTAGGCGGCCCATCTTCCCTGTCGCCGTTGACAACGAGAACGCTGAAACAGAGCCATCCGAGTCTAATGATGGCAGCATGAATTTGCTCCGACGACCTGCATCATTGCCTCCTTCACCTGAAAACATCAAAGTTTCTCAAGACAAGGGGGAGGAGGACGACACGGGCGAGGGGGAGGAGGAAGGTGAGGGGGACGCCCTAGCTCCCTTCTTGAAGTTTTTCAAGCCAAGAGATTCATCAGACAGTAGCCAAGAAATGGACGCTCCGGAGTCTACGGAAGACGTCAAGAGGACGGCGAAGGCAGTAGACGTCGAGTACTACGAACCGAAAGTGGGGGACTTAGTTGTTGGTGTCGTTGTTTCGGGGAACGAGAACAAGCTCGACGTAAATATCGGAGCTGATTCATTGGGAACAATGCTGAAGAAGGAAGTTCTTCCACTCTATGACGAAGAATTGCCGAGTCTCTTATGCGATTTGAGCAAGGACGCAGAGGACTTAATGGTGTCGGGCAAGGTGGGTATCATTAAAGACGATGAAGCATTGGATGAAGGCCCAGTTCCAGGAACGAGCATCGTTGAGTTGGGGACCGTTCTGTTCGCAGAGGTGCTCGGCCGGACATTGAGTGGAAGACCGTTGCTCTCAACGAGGAGACTAACGAGAAGGATAGCCTGGCATCGAGTGAGGCAGGTTCTCTTCTCAATCCGGATCTCGTTTCTTCCATTAATTTTGCTCATGTTCTTCTATTTTGCCTGCCTTGCGTTTCGCGAGGTTTGAATTTGTAACACCCCATAAGTTTAGTCCCGTATTGAAGATTTAGAGGAATCTTCAAGGGTTTATAAAGGGGGTTATTGATGAGAAGATTGTCCTGGTTCCTAGCCTTTTTCTGGTTAGGGCCGAAACTGCTAGGGGGCGGGTTGGGATCCGCCAGAACCAGGAGCCCGAGCCCGAGAGTGGGTCGGGTTGTTACAGTGGTATCAGAGCAGTTTCAACACTCGGACCTAGGGTCCCACACGCGCGGACGCGTGTGCCTTAAGGGGGGTGGATTGTAACACCCCATAAGTTTAGTCCCGTATTGAAGATTTAGAGGAATCTTCAAGGGTTTATAAAGGGGGTTATTGATGAGAAGATTGTCCTGGTTCCTAGCCTTTTTCTGGTTAGGGCCGAAACTGCTAGGGGGCGGGTTGGGATCCGCCAGAACCAGGAGCCCGAGCCCGGGAGTGGGTCAGGTTGTTACAGAATTAGCTCTTCATGGCGGATTAAGCGGATATAATTAAATGTGTTTTTTGCGGGCATCTAGATGGACTGGAAATAAAAAGCATGCCATTTGACCACTGATTCAGTGAATTTGCTGGCTTATCGAGTGCATCTTTGGTTTCTACTGATTCGACAACTTGTATGCTTCTTGTCCATGTTCTTTTGGTCAATTCAACCATTATATCTTTGTCAAGACCTGATTCAAGTTTCTCCCTTTTCCATAGAGGAGTCCCTCCGGCTATCCATGTCCATCTCTGGTTGTCCCCTTTGCCAGTCAAGCGGCTGCAGCCCATCATCCCTGAACCAGATTTTGTTCAGTTTGTTTTGATGATTTGATCACTTCAGAGTTCAGACAGTGTATGTCATACAAATAACCATCTTTGATCGGTATGGAAAAGGAAAAACCAAGAGGAGAACACAACAAGACCTTTGATCGTTGAGGAAAAGGAAAAACAAGAGTTGAAAAAAACCATTTTATGATTTTTAGCTCTCTTCCCTTGTTGCTGTTCAATTTATCCATACATTTTCCAGGACTATTGAACTTGGGCCTAAACATGGTAGTTTCCTATTGGAACCCATTACGTTTCCAAGTTCTTTTCCTTCATGAAAGTTCTATACCACGAACTTGGCAGTCCATTCTCCCTTTTTAAGATAAGAGTATTAATTCACTCTCTCAATTCATAATTAAGTTGTATTTCTATTTGCCAAAATTTTGTCTTCCATGGCTGAACTGGACTGCGTGCCTCATGTTGTTAGTCTCTTATGGAAACATTGTGAGGAATTGGCTGCTTCTCAAATCATAGTTTTTTGAAATAACTACTTTTAAACATTTCACTGGTGCTTGCCTTGTTGTTGCTTTCTTCACTTCCAAAATTCTGCAAATTAACAAGCATCATTTTCTATTTTGGGTGCACTTTCTTCTTCATTTTCCTTGTATTCACTTTAGTTTTGCTTTCCAAACTTGTCATTTTGAATAAACTGGAAAAGTCAGCTCTCCATTTTGCAATTCAACAAAAAAAGCTCAGATTTGTAGCTCATTATACTGATGAATAGATTTACTCTCAGTGAGTTAAGTAATTAAATTTCTTACGTCCTTAATTCTTGTTCCATTCAGGGACAGGCCAGTTCTTGAGTCTTTTTTTGCTTTTGTTACATGGACATGCGAACCAGTTTTGACTATACCAACTATGTTTTTTTCCTACTTCATTTGGTCCACTTATTCCAATGTGAGCATTCTGAGTTTGGTGTAGCTATTAACTGTGTGCTTCCAAGAGCAGTATCAGCTGGCCATGCAGAGGCTTGATGTGGTTGAGTGAGCTACTAGGTGTGATATATGCGTGCTTCTTAAAGATCGTAGGCTTCTGGCTTCTTCATGCATTACTTTGAGATTTGTAGCTCATTATACTGATGAACAGATTTACTCTCAGTGAGTTAAGTAATTAAATTTCTTACGTCCTTAATTCTTGTTCCATTCAGGGACAGGCCAGTTCTTGAGTCTTTTTTTGCTTTTGTTTCATGGACATGCGAACCAGTTTTGACTATACCAACTATGTTTTCTTCCTACTTCATTTGGTCCACTTATTCCAATGTGAGCATTCTGAGTTTGGTGTAGCTATTAACTGTGTGCTTCCAAGAGCAGTATCAGCTGACCATGCAGAGGCTTGATGTGGTTGAGTGAGCTACTAGGTGTGATATATGCGTGCTTCTTAAAGATCGTAGGCTTCTGGCTTCTTCATGCATTACTTTGATGGTATATGGTACAGACATTTATTAAGAAACCCTTTCTTTGAGTGCCTTAGGCTGCATCAATTGGAAACTGATGATTTTTTTTTTCTTATTGTACATAAGTCATTACTAGACAATGATTGGAACTGAATTACATGGATTATTGCTGAATTCATTTGAGTGACTTCACTAGGTATTCCTTATATACCTCACATGGGCAATAGTACTGTCCACAAAGTCCAGTGTTTAATCTGCTGATCTGCTGGGAAGTGAACTGTTAATCATGGCATTTGTGTTTGGTTGTTGTTGTTTTTACTTCTCATGTTGTTTCTATTGGATTGTCATTGTTGTTGGTGGATGTAGTGCTGCTATTACTTTGGTTGTCACCTGCATCATTTTAATATATAATTGGGCTTAATCTTTACATTCATTAGACATTAAATACATAGGATGAAGTAGACTGTCGTCATCAAGTTTTATTGCATGCATGGTTGGTCATTCTCTAGTTGATTGATGTTGTGCATGGTTTGATGAACTGCAGATAAAGATATTTAATGAGCCTATTGAGGTCAAAATTACAGAATGGAATACTGGTGGTCTTCTTTCACGGATTGAGGTATACTATTGATCTTGCTTGTGTTCAGCTTATCCAGCCACATAATTTTGTGGTTGACTAATGTCTCTTGCTGTGGATGCACAGGGATTGAGAGCATTCCTTCCTAAGGCAGAGCTGATTAATAGGGTCAATTGCTTCACAGATTTGAAAGAAAATGTACTTTAATCTCTTTTTCTTGAAATAATGACCAATCTACTTGGGATTGAAGTACTTCCACAGGCAACTGCAGTGCTTTTTATTTCTTATAAACAGATAATGTTGTGTTTTAAATAATGAATTATGACTGCTACGGTATTGTAATATGGTTTTTGGTGTTTCTTCCTTTTTTTCTGTCAGGTTGGTCGCCGACTTTTTGTAAAAATAAGCCGAGTGGATGAGGACAAAAATGACTTGATAATCAGTGAAAGAGAAGCCTGGGTAAACTTTTTGATCCTTTGACTCTTTTCTTTGCCTTAATATCTGGAATCCATATTACATATGTAAGCTAAAGGCCCGTGCCTTTCATCTATTTCTCGATGCCTACATGGTTGATGTGCGAGTTGTGGCACTTCTATGTGCACACAGTTTGTGTCAAGTAGTTGAACTATGCTGGATATCTGACAATTTAACATTACATTCTGTCTAAAGTGATATTTGGTTATCTTTGATTGGATGTCCATGAACTTCTAAGTTTACTTGTTCTAGTGATCAAGATTTTGGATAAATCAGCATTTTCTGTGATGCATATGCTTTCTCTAGGTTCAGCTCTTGTTTTTGGGAGGTCATAGACTCATAGTTCCAACTGACAGAGTTATTGGTTCATTTTGTCCCTATAATAGAAACAATAATGTTCTTATTTAAATTATTAATGATGACAGCAAGTATAAGGAGTAAGGACAAAGATTGTAAATTGTCTGTCTGTTTGGTCATGGTCATGTTATTGCAACTTCAGTTCAGATTTTGTGCACATGGTGATTTAGGTTATCAAGCCAGATTTTTATAGTCTTTTCATCTTGTTTTCTTTCCATGTTCATGGAATTTATTTCTTATACGTTTTTCTGAAATTATGTTTTTGCTCATGAAAAAGGCAATGATGAAGTGAAACATCTTCTCTTCATAATCACAAGTCATTCAGGGTTTCAAGGTGAAAAGCACAGATCATATTTTAACTCTACTCCTGTGATAGGAGCCTTCTAGGCAGTTATCCTCATGAGGGATGTTGTTTAGAATCCACTAGGGTTCACCTGTTAAGATGGCCCTGTTAAATGGATCTAACCTTATTGGGTTTCTTTTCAGATATTGATTGGTATATATATATATATCCCATTGTAGGTCATCTAATAGATTAAATGTTTCTACAAGCATCTAACCAAATAGATGGATGCACAATGTCGATAAATGTACAAATAAAGTAACTTGATGAAAGTCAAGTCTCTACGGGGCTGTTTGATTGAAGGGAAAAGTTTTGCCAAAAATTATGGGGCCCATGCTTTTTGTCTAATGCTAATAAATATTGCAAAATTATTGGGCCCACTCATTTTACCAAAGACTTGGTCTTTGCACTAAATCTTTACTGGCAAATATTTTGCATAGGCAAAAAGTATGCATAAATCAAACAGATTAGATTTTATGAGCTGAGAAAGCTAGAAGCATTAATCCTAGCAATCCTTAACAAATTTTATTTGGACCTCAGTTTTTCGTTTATATTTAATGCTATAGTTGAACATTCTGTGTTCATTCATACGGTTAAGTTTGTTTGAAACGTGACCTAAGAATAGGCAAAACGGATATGAACCGTGTATGTATTGGATGGCATTCAAATTCCCCCTCCTCCTCTCTATATTTCTTTGTATACAATTTGCACATAATTTTTTTCAGGGTCTGTCTCATGGTTTAATTTTCTTCAAAATTTCCACTTGGTGCCATCTAAAAGTGTCTCTATGGCACTTCTTTATCGTTTAAAGGGGTTTCCTTGGGAAAAATATTGGATATATAATTTTTTTAAATACGAGGGAAAATGTAAAAGAATAAAATAATTTTTTTTTGCCTTGATTTTTTAATGAATGCATACAAATCCATTAGAAAAGTTTTTGAAGAATAAAGCAAATAAAAAATTTAGAAGACAAATAATTGAAATGAATATTTTGAATATTCTGGTATTGTCAGAATCATATTCTGGTAATTGCCTTAAAGCCAATATCTTTAAAATATTGTGATATTTATTCCTAGTGTGATTGCAACAGGCGCTAGGCTGTTCTTTCATTTTATTTGCATGATAGCTACACTTAAAATATGAAATAAAGAATGGTTGGTAATCTAGCATGCCAGATGCTTAGGAGGTTGCGCATATTTAGGTTTCAATATGTTTTTGCACATTTATAGGGTTGAGTGTGGTGTTTCACGTGCTTTTCATATCTTCTTGGACTCTTTCACATGGTCGTTGGTGTGCTTTCTCACAGTCTCTTATACATTTTCTTGTAGCTGAAGAAACTCATTTGTGATAATTTCTTGCAGGATTTGTTGCATCTTCGAGAGGGAACACTTCTAGAAGGAACTGTCCGTAAAATATTTCCTTATGGCGCACAGATTCGGATAGGAGAGACTAACAGAAGGTGAATGATTGATGGCATTTAGAGATAAGAATCTTCTTTACATTACTTAAATTAGATTCTTTCTGTTTCCAGGTACCTCCAATTTTATTTTGTTATTTTTTTTTTTTGTGGCTATACCTAGTCTAGAGCTTAGTTTAGAACCAAACTCAGTCTTTCTCATTCAGAGAAATCAAATTTAAATTGAGAGAATAGTCTTATTGCCTTATTCGTGCATTATACTGGTTTTGCTTTTCATGGTATTAAAGCAATTCTTATTCATCCTTCTCCTTGGATTCTTTGTTGGTTATTTTAACCAAACTGGTGATTGGCAGCGGATTGCTTCATATAACAAACATTACTCGTGGACGGCTCACTGCCATCAGCGATTTACTTACGGTAGACGAGAAGGTGAAAGTCCTAGTAGTGAAATCAAACTTTCCTGATAAAATATCTCTGAGGTAATAGTTTCATTCATTCTAGCAATCTTTAAACAGATAGAAAGGAAGACAACGGATACCATAATGGTTGTTAACACCTGTCTCCTTTTCTAATTTGTGCTGTGAGCAGTACAGCAGAACTCGAGAGTGAACCAGGGTTGTTTCTTTTGAATAAGGAGGTACATATTTTCTTTCCTCTTTTGTTATGCTATGTCTGTATTTTCAAACTTACTACGTAAAATGCTGAGCAGTTTGACTTGGACTCTACTTTGTCTACTGGACTCCTTTCTAACTTGTCATCATCAGGGGTTGGACTCAGGTCATTCAAAACATATATATAACACTCAAATTCATTCATAATCAATCACTATGCACTTTCAATCACAATCCGATGGGGTTGCAGTGGTCAAATGACACTCCAGTGGAGCATCTATTAGTATTCACATGTTGCAATACCCTATCACACACATTTCCAAGTGTTGCTTATTGGTAGGGGTTATTTGACAGGTTAACTGATAGACTTCAAGGCTATCAATCAACTGGTACGGTGGAAGAGAGGAAGAGAACGAGAGGGAGAGAGATCAAGAGAGAGAACAAAACATCATAATAATTTGCATTAGGGCTAATCATGCCCAAAAAGAGATTAGAGCATAAGCAAAGCGGGTTCCTACTAATGTCCCAATCCAAACTGACTGATAAACCCAAATATAACATAAACCAAAACAGAACCTAACATATTAAACTAAAACAGAGCCTAACATTTACACATTGAATCCCATCCATAAGCCTTGTGGGCCTAGATTTACGTGTGTACACCAGGTTCGCCTAACACCTAGATGTCTTCATTATACAATATTTTGATTCGGTGTGCATATCTAGTTCGGTGGATTAGTACAGATGGCTGAATAGTTAAGTAGTCTGACCAATTAACGTCGGGCTTGAGAGCCGACTCATACAACTAGTCTGCCAATTAGTTGGGATTTTGATTACTATGATTCAAACTTCTAGTTGTATTTGAGGAACTGATTGACTCCAGTCGAGTGGGTGCGAGCATCCAAATCCTTGTAATGGAGTAAAAGGTTAACATGGATTAACTTAACTCTTTAAGTGTTCCAGCATTTCGATTCTGTTGCTTTCTCTCTCTCTAAGTTTCCGTGTTCTGACATGCAGAAAGTTTTCTCCGAGGCAGAGAAGATGGCGAGAAGGTACAGGCAGAGATTACCAGCAATTTCTATACCCAGAAACTTGGACTCAGTTGGCCAGTGCACCCTGCCATTTGATGATGAAGCAGCACTTTATGCAAATTGGAACTGGTTCAGATTTGAAAAGGGCAATGAGATGTAATGCAGCGTTCAAGAAATTTTGTATTTTTTTTACCCGTTTATTTGTGGCTCATCTAGTGTATAGCATGCTTCTTCTTGTTCCCTTCGATGTTTTGTCCACTATTATGTTGCAATCTATTTGAGATATATAACCCATACGGTTTGATCCAGCTCTGTTGCACTTTACGTCTGCGCCTTTGACTCATCAAGATATAACGCTATATTGGGAAATCCCTTCTGTTTTTAACTTTTTAGAGGAAGCATAAATGAACAAATCAGAGAAGAAGATGTTGGCCGCATGTTTGTGAAACCTGCTGCGAGCAGAAAGGTGGTATTATGCTGCGGCTTGTCAGTCCTGCCGTTGTCTCTGTCCAGCCACTCTGATTATAGCTTCAATCCTGTCCAGTTTGGAACCGTCATTTTTGCTCTTGAATACAAATATTTGGCTTTTGGTTGTCCGTTTATTCCATCGGTAAATGCAACGGTGACCCTGGAGCTCTATCAGTCATGTGAGGCTCAGAATATCATCCTTTGGAGGTGGCTCCATGTTGGGCGTTGTTGACCTCCTTTTGTACTATTCGAAATGACCGAAGGGCATAACCGAACCGAAGTCTTGGTTGTATCTCCATGCAGTTACCGTTAGAACGCCGCGAGCGGCGCGGCTGGGATCCACTTCGAGGCAGCTAGATCAGAGTAGTGCAGTAAAATACCCAAAGACAACGTGGTGAAGGAGATTGCACCAATGATAATCTTTAGCAGCGTTATAAAAATCGGTTTCTGATGCTAAAATCGGTGAATTGTTTGTGAATGTGCCGAAATATTTAAGGTTTTAAAATATTAATAAAATATATGTAAATAATATTAAAAAATTAAAAATTAAAACATGTTAAGAATTAGTGAAATTTTGACACAATCGGCCACGGAATCGAATTGGTTCTGATTTGATTCAAATCAGCAATATTAACCAGTGAAGAAGTGTGTAGGAGATTGAAGAAGAACATTTGGTGAAACAGACAGCGGCTAGGCCTCTGCGGTCTGCATCAGATTTTATTGCAGTATGAGGGTCATATTATGCTGGCATACGTAGAAGCAGAATAAGAAGACGACGACGTGCGAAAAGGCGCTTTTTCCGATTTGCACTTGCGGCACCAGTTAGCCATGCTTCACGCGTCACGCAACTTGGTTTCTGTATATTCTAGAATTTGATTGTTGGCAGCAAACCAAAAGCCGGGCGGTCAGGTGGTCTCCGTCCAACTCCGGTAGGATTCTCTAGGCCCGGATTTTATTCGCTAAGCCGGACCGTCCCCTCCTTTCTCCCAGATGGGAAAATAAAATGTCCACATTGTTCGCTCTTCTCCACATTTCTCGAATCAGTGTAACTTACCGTGTGATCTCAATTACCTGCTTCTGGATTCTTGTCTTAAGTGGATCATACTAAGGAATTCAACGGCCACTCTGCACTTTTGATCCCTCCGTTGCTTGGTGTGCACCCAATTTCTTATTGGTATATATCCTTTCCTTTTCTCCCTGCTTTTCCTTTTCCATATGCTCGAAATAAAATATACGTGAGTATTAGCTTTCCAGTGAAACTATTGAAAGTAGCAGCTTTCTGTAACCTAAAAGCTACATGCAAAGATGAAACCTTTTTCTTCTTCGGTTTCTGGGGCCCATTATAAAGCTTATACAGAAAGTTTTAGTCCGATTCCTTCCGTCTTGAATTCCCGATTTTCTTACATCCTAAGCAGCTCTTGATATGGGAAACCTACAAGTTTTCCTCTGGTATCTATGCATTTTGGGTTTCGAAGGCCACTCCCCTCGCGTTCACATATATATGGGGAAAATGGAAAGGAAAAGAAAGAGAGACGGGAAGGTCCAGTTTCGCCTTTCGAAACTTTGGTAATAATGGTGAAACTTTGGGTTTTTTTTGCCTGTGTCTCCTTGATGGGGGCTGCAGTTGGAGGGATAGGAGTCGGTGTGAATTGGGGAACACAGGCAACTCATCTTTTGCCGCCGAAGATCGTTGTTCAGTTGCTGAAAGATAATGGTATTAAGAAAGTGAAGTTGTTCGAAGCGGATCCGGAGGCTATGAAGGCTCTAGGCAATTCTGGCATCCAGGTCATGCTTGGTGTTCCCAATGACTTCTTGGCTGCACTTGCCGGAAGCGTCCGTGTCGCAGAAAATTGGGTGGTGAATAATGTGTCTCACTACGTCTCCAAGTACGGCGTGGATGTAAGGTAATCGATCCATTGTATGCACTATGACTACGCGCATGCACGCACAAAAATACGCTTAGCTTGTTACTTTCTGGCTTCTCCGAATCATCTTCAATAGGTGTAGCCATTAGCCCCCAAGCGTCAATTGTGGTGGCCTTTTAGCTCGACCGCACATCCCTTCTCGAACTTGCCCTTTTATGAGACACTGCACGGCGAATTAGTGATTCCATGTACTTTACAAGTCTGGGATTTCCACGGATTTTGTTGCGATATATTTTGTTGCATATCGCCTGTTACAAATTATGCAACACCGTTCCCTCTCCCCCCTGTTATATAGATCTCTCTCACACACACACACTCTCCCTCTCTTTATATATATATATATATGGAAATACTTTGTCTTGTGCATCTGCTTCCTCGATTTCTTGGCATAGTTTGCGCGGCCCCTGGTGCACATTTGGATGTGTAGAAATGAAAAACTAATTGAGCTTGTTTCTTGTTGTTGGTCGAGGTCTGCTTTTCAGATATGTCGCTGTTGGGAATGAACCCTTCTTAAAAACCTTCAACGGGACTTTCCAGCAGACCACATTCCCTGCGCTCCAAAATGTTCAGGCAGCACTCATAAAGGCGGGCCTGAGCAAGCAAGTGAAAGTTACAGTTCCACTCAATGCTGATGTTTACCAGTCCTCAAATGGCCTTCCTTCAGGAGGGGATTTCCGGCCGGACATCCATGACCTCATGCTCTCAATCATCCAATTCTTAAGTAACAACGGGGCTCCATTCACCATAAACATATACCCTTTCCTTAGCTTGAATGCGGACCCAAATTTTCCGACTGATTTTGCTTTCTTTGATGGCGGGTCTGTATCGGTTGTTGATGGCACCATCTCTTACACCAACGTGTTTGATGCTAATCACGATACACTGATTTGGGCCCTGGAGAAGAATGGGTTCCCATCGCTCCCTGTGATCGTTGGAGAAGTTGGGTGGCCCACAGACGGTGCTCCCTACGCAGATTCGGAGTATGCCAAGAAATTCAATCAGGGCTTCATATCCCGAATCTCGAATGGACAGGGCACTCCAAAGCGGCCGGGTGCACCGGATGCTTACTTGTTTAGCTTGATTGATGAGGATATGAAGAGCGTCGCACCGGGCAATTTTGAACGGCACTGGGGTCTCTTCTACTACGATGGCTCTTTGAAGTATTCTGTGGACCTCGGGAACGGGCAGAGCCTCGTTCCGGCAAGGGGTGTCAAGTATCTGGCACGCCAGTGGTGCGTTCTCTCGCCCACCGCAAGTATCATGGACTCAAACCTGCCGGGCGCTGTTAATTACGCCTGCTCGAATGCGGATTGCACGAGTTTGGGGTACGGCTCATCCTGTGGCGGCCTAGATGCCAGGGGAAATGCCTCCTATGCGTTCAATCGGTTCTACCAAACACAAAACCAACAGGCGGGCTCCTGTGATTTTTCCGGCCTTTCCGTGATCACACAGGCGGATCCATCGGAAGACGGCTGCCGGTTTGATATCATGATCAACGTCGGAGCACAGGAACGGAGCGGCAGCGTGTCGCTGGCTGCGAACCACAACAACATGTCCTTGTTGGTAATCTTGGGGAACTTGGCTTTGATCGTGTTCTTGCTTTCATGAAGCAGAAGCGGCAGCAGCAGCGGACTGAATTGAAGATATAAATACAGTTATTCGGATATGGCTTTTGGGTGGGCGGGCACGACAGCCTTGTCCCTTCCTCGTCCGGTAGCCCCGCAGCCTATTTAAGATAAAGCCCAATACTGATGCTCGGAATGCATCGCCCGCTGCCTCGACGACAGGACCAGTGGTGAGTCTCTGGCGAGTTGCCATGTACAATAGTGTATCATACCTTTTCCATGTATCAAAATTTGATGGGTTCATGGGATTATTTCTAGGTATGTACTTAAATTGCATTTGTGGTGGGGGATGACCTACATTCCCTTGGCATTGTAACATTCTCTTTCCCAATTTGACCGACGGCATAATTAAATTTGTTGCAAAACCAGGTAGGATATTCCGTCCTCACGCATCATTCTTCTTCTTTTAGAATCCTGATAAGGTTGCAAAACTATTCGCCTTGCTTAGTCCATATTTTTTTGGCCTCTTGTCAATGCCGGAACCCGCTGTCACTTTGCTGATTGGTGTCCATTCATATAACGTTTGTTTTTATTGAAAAAATAGCCACTGGTTTAAACCTAATTAGGAAACAAAAGTAGCTATCTTTCAAAAACGGACTAATACACATCATGATGCTTATCAGCAGGTGCCACTGCTTTCAGTAGAGCAGAGAAAATGGTGGTCCCGTCCCCCCTCGAATCCATTCCACCCCCTTGAGCAACGAATTAGCAGGGTTTATAACTAACGGCTATTACCAACCTCCGCCTCCAAGCAGAGTCCACTTCCAACAATAAGAAGAATAGTGTAAATCCAAATTTAAGCAAAATGCAGTGGCAAATTAAGAGCGGCCCTTTCTCACAAATCTCCCAATTTGTTCCCTCTAGCTTCAGCTGTTGCACTGCAGAGAGGTTCCAGCTTCTTCAGACATCTGACCAAGGCGCTCTCCCAAGCCTGAATTCCGGGGCAGTTGTCACACCTAGCAATATCATAGAGGAAAGGACCACATATGCAGAAGCCATTCCTCTGAGATGGATCTGGACCGGCAGGATTCCCATAAACTTCTCCATGAATTTCGGTGTTGGAGGTGCATTTCCAGCAGAGCTCGGCCGGTTTGCTTCCATTCAGAGAGGGGTTTTGAAGCACTTGTAAATCCGCTAGGAGATGTTTGGAGCTGGATGCCATCACCTGAGGCCATGTTGTGCGAAATTATCGACTCCACAAGTTCCGGGACTACTCGCCTGGAATGGCCCGAATAAGAACTGAACCCTCCGTTTTACCAATCTAGCAGGTTCCCAATGGTTGATTTGCAGACTGTGGATGTGTCTGCTTTTACTGAAGGAAAAGGTTTTCCAACTCTACCGGGGTTACTGATTGAATGGGTGGTATCATCATATAGTTACAGTTGATTTGCTTTATGCGTTAAAATTGTAGTAGACAACATTTTAGGGTGTTGCTCTTGGAACATAGAATACCATATTCTTGTTCGGGAGCAATGTTTTGGTTGCGTCAATTGTCGAATTCATGAATTCACACAATATTGTCCGAAGCTAATATTTGGTGTTCCTAAAACATATGTTTTAAGTGTCTTTCAAGAACGCAGTAGCTTCCTTGAACGTCCTCAAGGTGACTAGTTTTTTGTTCTGCCCGAGTCACCATCGTTTTTAGGCTAAGAATGTTCCAACCTACCTGGTTAAGATATAAGTTAAATTTAAGGCCTCAAAGTGAAAGAAACTGGAGAGTCCACCCTCTTAATTAGGTGCATCATCAGCATTACTTGGATAGTCTTACTAAAGATTTTGCTAAAGCTCAACTTGCCAATATCTAAGAGAGAAAAAAGGGAAAATGTGCATCCAACATTATTTCATGAGAACAACAGTCAAATTTGGATTCAAAATGTTCTTCAGTTCGGTTGGACCTAAATTTTGCCAGATGATCAGGGGGTAGACTCCCACTTCCGGCAGGCGAGGAAAAAGCCCACCCACAAATAAATTGATTCATGAATTTCTCACAACCAACTTGTTAGGTACGTAGTAGTTCGGAAGTAGCCCACGCCCATAGCTCGCTCTTACTCTGTTTTCTTTTGAACTGATCAATTTGACCTTCCTCATTGGCTTGAAAGGTTTGTTACAATTTTACCTGGAACAGTAAAGGAGGAAAGGCAGAGGACGGGGGGTGGGTGGGTCCTCAAGGCTCTTCCAACGTGACACTAGCTACCTGAATATCAACCCAGCCTCACGCAGGCTTTCGCCTCCATCGGCAAAGACATTATCTCTGGAAGGCTAACTGAAGTTTTCGGCTGAGGTCTAGCGTGCATCTCGAATTTAACTTTCTTTTAACCATGTAATTTTCAGAAACTGTTCCTATATATCATTTCTATTTCATTCAAAATCGTCCATACAGAAATGGATAAATGTGGCTCTTCATATAAACTGCCAACGGCATGGTTTACATTGTGTCTTTCACCACTTAGAAGGAAAGATGCGGAGAACCTTAAAAAACCAGCACCTTTTTTTTTGTGGGGGCAAATTCATCATCGACGGTTTTTCCTAATTTTCCTCCAATTGCTTTGATGTAAGCATTTCAAATTAGTATTTAAAGTTAATTTTTTATCCAACTGTCGTTTCTCCACACAAAAAATATTAAATTCTGCGCTGTATATAACTTGGGACGTAAACCTGCTAAACTTATAAAATAAAACAACGCCCACAAAAGAATAAAACAAACGACTCGCTCATACCAACGTGCCTCTGCTATGCTCGGGTCAGCATTAGGTGGTAGTGGTAGGTGCTGATAAGAAAAAAAGAAAAAACGCTTCCGTGTTAATCCATTGACCATAACGTTTTTCTGTCATATGTCGTTGTTGAAGAGAAGAGGCCTTTTGCGAATTATTTTGTTAATAAGTGAAACGAAGGTTTATCTACTTTTCCAAAATTATCGAAACGACTTTACTGTGATCAGATGCAATGCAACACATTTTGATGCGGGAGAGGGGAGAAAAACGCTCAAACGTGGTGGCATTGCGGCCCCCACGTTTCCGCCCTTCACCCAGATTGCTTCAGCTGAAAGGTTGGTAAGACTGTTAAGTTGAGAGACGGAAGGTTAGAGGAAGGGAGTGGGGAAGAGAGATGGATGCTCCACGATGACATGAACTCTCAAGGGGAGACCGCTTGGTAGAACCTAAGATCCAACTGTCAGTCAAGCGCTGAGGCTGCCGGGCTCCACAGACCAATCAGTAGCATCAGCAGCTACTATGCTTACTACCACTGCCAGCACCACCGCTGAAGAAGGTGTTGCCCGCCCTACCATTCACAGATACCAATTAAAACCACCCCAATGGGATGTCTTTAACACAGCAACAAGGCTTCTGCTTGCCCAAAGTGAAAGCGCTCCAAGGGTCTGTGGTAGAGGTCGCGAATTTCCTCCTCTCAAGCGGATACCTCTTCTCTGTCTCCAATCCCCTTCCCACCTCAAGGAAGGACGCCTTACATGAGTAAGTGGACTTTAATTTCTCATGGATACCAGTTCTATGAATGGCTTCCTAGATTTGCTTTCGTGAGAATCCATTTCAGTTAGGCTCTGCAGATGGTGCTTGAGTGACTGTGAGTTCTACCTCCTTTTGTCTCCTTCATTGCTTTGTGCCCAACCTGGCTCTACATACCTAAAATAAAGAGCTCAGTAGTTTAGTAATTTCAACTTATGAATCTTCACTTAAGAGGAGGCAGTTGGCTTTTGCTTACTTCTTTTGGAAATTCAGTGCTTGAACTCGTTTTTTTCTTTTAAGTTCAATCAATGGTTTCTACCTCAATATTCGTTAGGAAAATAAGTACTTGGAAAAGGTTTTGCGCGTCAGGAACTGAAACGAAAACTGTATTTCAAATTTTTGCAATTAAAGTCTTTCTGTTAATCAGGTTGACACAATGTGCAGTAATCACCGCTTGGATCTGAACATCAAAAATTAGATTGAAGCATTTGAGCGTTGTCCTCATTCTGCTGTGAATTTGCAATAGCATGCTCTTTCCATTTTGAGAACAAGAGAGTTACGGTGGAATGGCATCTCCGTTTTTGGAGCTGGATTCTGTTGCAGGGGTGAGGTGGTGTTGAATTTTGATCAACAAGACGATAAATTGGATCGCTCATTGAAAGATGGAGGGCCTGGAAAGACCTCTACTGGGACCTGAAAACTTCCACCGGGATGCGATTGACCTGGTACAAATGCTGATGAATCGAGGAAACCAAGTGCTTTTTCATAATATCCTAAGTTGGTTAACTGTCAAAAGCATAATTTATGTTTATGAATATCGACATACTGCAGGAACGTTTGCCTTTAGAGGAAGTATTTGAGCAACTGAGGACAACACGAGCAGGACTCACATCAGCAGATGGCGAGGCTCGCTTGCTCATTTTTGGCCCCAACAAGCTTGAGGAGAAGCCGGTAATTCCTTAACGCTTTTGGTGGAGTCGGCAACACTTTGCTTTGTGAATTCTGCAACCATTTCTGCTGTATGCCTGTATTTATATTAATCCGATACGTAGTAAGAAGGCCAAAACTTCAGTTTACGGCTGAACGTGATCTTGGTGCATTGCACTGCAGGAGAACAAATTCTTGAAGTTTCTAAGCTTTATGTGGAATCCTTTGTCATGGGTTATGGAAGCAGCTGCAGTGATGTCAATTTGCCTTGCTAATGGAGGAGTAAGTTTTTCCCTAATCGTTTGCGTTTCTTACTTCACTGTTCTGTCTTGCTGGGTTAGAGGCTACATTGGCTCATTGCTATTTGCAATTCTGAAATTAGAGTATGAAGTTGTTGACTTTTGACTGTTTATGGATGGCAAGACCATCGCCTTAGCTCTTAGAGAGCAAATTCAACAGTGCACTGTGTTTACAGGCCTAATAAAGTTCATCTTTTAAGATGTCTTTTTTGTATAACTTGGCCATGAAGGTCAGCTAAACCATCCAGCACATGCTCAAATTGCTTTCCTAATGATCAACTTGTATAATATTTCAGGGGGAGGCTCCTGACTGGCAGGACTTCGTCGGAATCATCTGTTTGTTGTTCATTAACTCTACCATTAGTTTTATTGAGGAAAATAATGCTGGAAATGCAGCAGCTGCCCTGATGGCTCGACTTGCTCCAAAGACCAGGGTTTGTACTTTCTATCTGTGATATATTTTTTTTTTCATGGCCATGACTGTCATGGACATAGAATTCTACCGTGATCTAAAGCAGCACCCATGAATTTTTATAACGCACCATTACTGGTATAATAGTTTTGCAAATAAGGATATAACTATTTTGCAAATAATTCTAAATTCTTAGTTGAAAGTTGTAACCACTGTATCTAGGTTCTACACGTTCTTATTTTTTGCACCATTCGAAGGCGTTCGGTTTCGGTAAGACACGGTTCCAATAACACCCTGTTTTTAGAGACAAGTGTTGAGGACACGGCGTTCTTTTGTTCTTGGAGAACGTAAAGCCGTTCTTGCTTTCCGCCATAGATTTGCTCCTCCCCGCCATAGATCTGCGCCTCTTCGAGCCACTGCCATAGATCTTCTCCTTTGTCGACCATAGCTACTCATCGGCTCGTGTGCCCCGGTCTCCACCACAGCTTGACGTACTCCTTCCTCTTTTCCCACAAGCTCGAGGAAAGCCCGGGATCCCAAACAGAATGCGCTTCAGATCCCCCCTTCCTTCCTCCGCCACCACCTTCATCTTCGGCGACGAATCCGTCGCGGCTTGGGCAACGGTATTTAGGTTCTGCAACCCCTGATTGATGGCGATGCTGTTGGAGGCGGTGGTGGCATCGCAGGGAGAAGGGAGGGAAGGGTAGGAGCAGGCGGTGAGAATGAAGTTGAGGGAGTAGATGAGACAGGTAATGGCAACGAAGAGGATGGCATAGGTAATGAGGGGGGGTAAGATTCCTGCTGGCGCTGCCCACTACAGGCCCATCTCCGTCCGCCCTGGCGCTTCCATTTGCCACCTGATCCCACACCAGCTTTCTTCTTGTTTCCTTCCTTCATCCAACTTTTATTTCCACCCACCCAAGCTAAAATAGAAACAGAGCCGATAAAGTGAGAATACATGACAAAATTTGGGACAAGCACAATAAAGTAAAATAAAAGAGGGGGTGGAGGAAAAGAGTGGATGGATGGGGCGGTAGAGTCAGCAAAAGACGTGTCTTAGCTAAATAGTAAAATGGACATCACGTTATTGTTGTGCTTTTTCTAAAATGCGCCATCAAGAACGACTGTCTCCACACACGACTCCATGAAAAGCAGGTGGGGGAAGGACAGTAAAAGAAAAGAAAGCTAATGGAAGGGGTTTAGAAGACAACAAACTATAAAAAATGAAAAATAATAATGATGGTGAGAAAGAGAGTGAGTGAAAGTGAGAGAAAGAATGGTGATGGTGAGATCGGAATGTACAATAATACAGATGGATTTTTTCATATTTTATTAGCTATGTTCTCATTGTATGTTTGTTTTAAATTTCTCAGTAGTGAAAAAAGTAAAAAGATAATATTTTTTCTTATATTTTTAATATGTTTTAAGATTTTTTTATATGTGAACGATAAAGTATTTTTATTAATTCATATATTTTATCTTCTCTTTATAAGAGGAAGAAAAAAAAAGTGTAAAGCATGTGCTAAAACATGTTCGTCCATCGATTTAAACAACGACAGACAAGACAAGTCCAAAATGTTGTCTAATTAAGCAAATGGTTCATATAAACAATAACTCTTTGTCTCTTATTCTTAAGACAATTTTCTTGAAGACATGTGTCCTAAAGACACTTGTCCTTTCCACCAAGCGTATCTTAAGTATTCCACCAAGACAGTTTTTCACGGTGAAATGGATGGCTCGCTGCAAGTTTCCTTTCCCAGTTTTTTTCCTTTACATGGATATTTGACTATTGGTAGGATTTCAATGGCCATCTTTTGTTCAGGTTCTTAGAGATGGACAATGGCAGGAAAAGGATGCTGCTATTCTGGTGCCAGGAGACATAGTTAGCATAAAACTTGGGGATATTATTCCAGCAGATGCTCGCCTGCTTGAGGGAGACCCCCTTAAGATTGACCAGGTAAATGATTAATGATTCTTAAATTGTTGAAATTACTTATGTTTAGCAGTTTAATGCAAAACAAACACCATGCATGCATGTTTTCAGTGATTTGAGCTGCCTTGATTTGTGACAATTGGAAAGCATACACTACCTTTACTTAAAACTTAAAAGCAACATTGAATTTGTAATGTAATAGTTTTCATGATTTTCTGCTGTAGTCAGCATTGACGGGAGAGTCTCTTCCAGTCACAAGGAAGACTGGCGATGAGGTTTATTCTGGGTCAACTTGTAAACATGGAGAGATTGAAGCTGTTGTAATTGCTACTGGTGTTCATTCCTTTTTTGGGAAGGCAGCTCATCTTGTTGACACCACAGAGGTTATTGGGCATTTTCAAAAGGTAAGATATGGAGGATTGAGAACTTACTTTTAGCCGAGTCTATCTATTTACTATATGCACAAGTGTCAGTAGTCATGAAACCAAGGTTGCTTGTTTTGTGATTAATCAATAAGAGAGCATCTTGTTACTTTCACTGTTTGTCGAATACATTTTCCGACGGTCCCTCGTTCCAGAAGCCAATCTGATTTTTTAGTTGTTACAGCCTAAAAGACGTGCACGTCTCCAATATATCCTACTGTGTGGAAGTTAA
Source organism: Nymphaea thermarum (assembly GCA_011799765.1). Taxonomy (NCBI): domain Eukaryota; kingdom Viridiplantae; phylum Streptophyta; class Magnoliopsida; order Nymphaeales; family Nymphaeaceae; genus Nymphaea; species Nymphaea thermarum. Next base: position 24,425 of record JAANDH010001579.1, read on the forward strand.
GCATCTTACGATTTTGCCAATCCACTATTTTTGGGGGTCCTTGTTAACATGGCAGTGTTTCTGAAGGAAAATTTGTGGCATTTGGCTTGTATATCCATAAAAACATCATGTTTTTAGTGTTTCTGCACTTTCTCACTCTTGTGGCTTGTTCACTTGCAAAAAGTAATAGCTGACATCCTTTAAGACTTGATTCTCTAACACCTGGTTGTAGGAAAGATCCAAATCCTATACATAGACACGAGGAAAATGGTACATCAATTTCATTGTTGGGTCTTATCATGACTTTGATTCTGTGCAATGTTTAGTACTTTGGGAATTTCTTTTCAAACAGATATTGTGTTATATGTAGAAGTTCTTTCCTTTCGTCAGGAACTGTTTGGGCTTTTTTGGAAAATTCAATATTACAAATCAATAATAAGTTGGCGGTAAGACAATTTCCAAAACAACCATTTATGAATATAAGAGGATAGTTCCATGTGAGAACAGTACGTAAAATCCATGCCGCTTTGGTTCTCTTTTGGCAAATTCACAGTTAAAGGACCACATAAATCTTATCTCTTATGTTATCCTCTTTACCTCACTTTATTAGTTTGATTGAAAATGGATGATGACACTCTAAAAGTACAATACTGAAAAAGGAATTCTTAGATGATAAGAAGCCTCCTAAATAATCTTTTTCATTTTATATTCTCTCATGTTGATTTTATCATATTTGGTTTTAGTATATGCTGTTTTGTAATAATTGGTGTCGAGTTGAAACCGTGGTTGCAATACGCAACAAACAGGAGAATAATTTTACTCACATCAAATTATGCCAGTTTGTCGTCATTTTAACACCTTGGAGATACTTGACCATGATTTATAATAGTGTGAATGCTGTTTCCTATGTCACATACCTGGTACAGGTGCTGGTGCGGTACAGACCATTAAAAAACTTGGGTGTAGTTATATATATATATAATATATATATACACACACTGATGTATACTACACCCAAGTTTTTTAATGGTCTGTACCGCACCAGCACCTGTACCAATATATATATAACAAAAAAAAACATAGGAAGAAATGATAAACAAGTAAACAACATAAAAATATCTATGACAAACAACATAGAACATATATATCAACATAAACAAGTAAACATCATAAAACATATATATCAACATAAACAAGTAAACAACATAGAACATATATATCAACATAAACAACCAAATACCATAGAACATATATATCAACATAAACAACTGAGCAACATAGAAAATATATATCAACATAAACAACAACGTATGAGGTATATACCAATGGCTCTTGCAACAAGAAACCTATGAAAAACTTTAAGCACATGGACAAAATGCATATCGATCTCAAAGTCATCTGCTGCATATATTGCAAAGTTGCAATGGAATGAGGAAAGTCATCAACCAAACAACTAAGCAGCCCCTTAGACAGTCAAATACTAACCACATCTCAGCATTGTGGAACTGGAATTCAAATGCTAAATGCTAAAATGGAATGGGTCAGTTATAGAAAATAACATAGGAGCATGCACAAATGCACGGTTATCTAAAAAAAAAGCCATAGTTCCATATAAATGTAAAAGAGAAAGGGCAGACAATATGATTTTTGAAGAACAAAAAGAAGAATAATTGATGCACAGGTCATAGAAGAAGAGCAGACAGTTCTAAGCCTGCCACTGGAAGTGAATGGATAGTCTACTGCACGATGGGCGACTTCCGAAGAAAAAAAAAAAAAAGAAGCTTACATACGAAGCTTCACAAGAAACGCCCAAATCGGTCGATGGGGAAGTCGGTGAACAGAAGCAGCTGCGTCGCCCTTTGCCGGAGACATTACCTCTCACGGAAACTACCGGAAACCAGTCAATGGAGCAGCCAACGTCGCTGGAGAACTCCACATGCTTTGCTGCTGTGGGTAATATGCAGAGCCCTCGAGGGCCCTACGTTTTCTTTAGAAGGAAAAAAAAAAAAGAAAACCCTAGCCAAAAGATACTAGATACGTACTTGGTACGTTGACCGTACCTGGTATGGTCAAACACGTACCCAAGCGCACCCAATTGCGTACCGGTCCCGTATTGGTATCATACCGGTACGGTATTGCTCCTTAAGAGCAGTACCCATGTGTTCATGTGTGCTAAGCACTCATCATCCATGGTACAACAACCGTACTGTAGAAAGTGAAGTGACTTGACCTGAGGTGCAATAATTTGCTGCTTTATTTATCAAGTGTTATTGTTAGTTTCAAAAGTGAAAATGTAGTGCAATTTCATGTTGCTTAAGATACTAATCTTTGGTTGGTCAATTGGCCAGGTGCTTACAGCCATTGGAAATTTCTGTATTTGCTCAATAGCTGTTGGAATGATCCTTGAAATCATAGTAATGTACCCTATCCAACATCGCTCATACAGAAAGGGCATCAACAATCTTCTTGTACTCTTAATTGGAGGAATTCCCATTGCTATGCCAACTGTGCTGTCTGTGACACTTGCAATTGGTTCCCATAGACTCTCGCAGCAGGTTTAACTCATGCATAACCTCTGCTGTTGAATTCCATCAGCGGTGTTGTATCAAATTATAAGATTCCATTTCCAACAGGGTGCTATTACGAAGAGGATGACTGCCATTGAAGAAATGGCTGGAATGGATGTTCTTTGCAGTGATAAAACTGGAACACTAACTTTGAATCGTCTTACTGTAGACAAGAATCTTATTGAGGTAAGATTCCCTTATTTTCTTTTAAATTGTTACAAATATATCTGTGCCAAAACGTGTTGGGCCTGGACACAAAATCTAAAAGTTGCCCAAATAAATGAGCGCCAGGCTCAGACTTTGGCAGTTGGCCCAAGTCTTGCCCTATAACATGCTTGAAATTTGTCCACAACAGATGATGATTCATCTTTGTGTTTGCGCTTGATTGTTCCATTACCAGGGGCTGACTATGGGGGACTTTGCATTCCTGCATTGATTTGTTAATCATATTTGGGAAAATAGAATCATGTGATAATCACCTCCTCTTTCTTTTGCAGGTTTTCAACAAAGACATGGATAAAGATACAGTGATCTTGTTTGCAGCACGAGCTGCAAGGCTTGAGAATCAAGATGCTATTGATACAGCTATCATTAACATGCTTGCGGACCCAAAGGAGGTATAGTTACTTGGCCAATTAAAAGTATCAAATGGAACACATGATTTTCCTTCAATATTGATATGTAGCATTGTGTGTGTAAATACCTACATGGCATCTCGTTAATGCCTTTCATGGTATCATACTCTGAAGAAAAGAAGTCCTGGATGCTAACTTTATCTGATCGCTCTGATCCCAAGGATGTCTTTGGTGCTATATTAGGAATCCCAACATTGCTTTTTCCCTTCCACCACAAATATACTGTTTCAGTTCTAAAATTTTGGCGCGCTGCAGATTTGTGAATTTTCAAGCTTTTAAGAATCCTCTTTATGCATATGCATATTAAGCAAGCATGTTTTTGACTAAGAGATCGTGGTGGTCATATGCACAGTACATGATCCATGAAAAATTCATACACCTGCCTGTTCAATTGTACTACATATACATTTTTCACTCCTAAAAATGAAAGAAACTGGCTCTCTCTTTTTATCCAGGCACGTGCAAACATCACTGAAGTCCATTTCCTTCCCTTTAATCCTGTCGACAAACGCACTGCAATAACGTATGTTGATTCTGATGGGAACTGGCATCGTACAAGTAAAGGAGCCCCAGAGCAGGTATTATTAGAATGCTACAATTCCATGCAGAAAAGCCAAGCAGTGCATTTTTATGAGATTTGAACTGTTTCCACAATCAAGTTTCCTAAAGGATGTGATTGCTCTTTAATTATTTCTCTTAAATTCTTAATAATAACTCCACATGTATATGTGAAACTTTCCGTCTATCACTTGCTTAGAATGCTTTAAATATTTTGATATTGGTTAATATAATTTCATTGAAAATATTCTATTTCCATTGACTCCAAAGAAGTTGCATATGTTTGCCCTTTTCTAAAATGCCATGGCTGGACATACTAAAAATTCCAAAAGCTGCAAGTTCACGAAGTGATTGAATTTTAATATTTAAATTACAAATAAAGTACTTGGGCACAGTAAAACCTGATCAAGTTCATAATGTCGATAAAATGTTCACATTTGGTAGCCAAATTCTAGACTTCAGTTTCTTTTTTCCATCGCTGTACCTTCAACCTCAAATTTGATGCTTGCGGAAAACAGTTTTTCTATATAAATATTTGATCTCAGAGCTTCTTAAATTTTTTTTTATATAGAAAAAATATTGATGATTCATATATGCGGTGTTTCTTTTATATAGAAAAAGAATTACCGATTCATATATGCTGTATTTCTTTTATATAGAAAAAGAATTACCGATTCATATATACAGTATGATTCCTATAAAAGCAAATTTCTATGAATACTTGGACTCAGAAATATAAATTTTCCCATCATATCATGTGGTATAGAAAAAACGAACATCTTGCAAAACAGCTTAAATGTTCATCAGAAAGAAAACCCTTAATTTGCTCCTCATCACATGACAGAAACTTCTGGGCCTTTTAGACAGTATGACTTACACTCACGTTTTCCTTTCTTCCAGATCCTAAATCTATGCCAGGAGAAAGATGAAATTGCTGGCAAGGTCCATGCTATCATTGACAAGTTTGCAGAACGAGGATTGCGGTCCCTTGCAGTTGCTTATCAGGTTGCTGTAAAGATTCTTGTTTTCATAATTTTGTTAAATTTATTAGGCCTCTGGTTCTGTCTTTCAGATCGTGACTCTGCACTTAATCATTACCCACATAACCATGAGAAGGAAAGATATTGATCAAGTTGACATTTCAGTTTCTGGTGTTCTTTTTGTTTTATAAAGGATCACTGGTTTGAAAAAAAATTAATGCATCTAACAGAATGTAATGCACATGTTGGTTTCCTTGTGTTTGAGCATAAATTTGTTTGCTAGCTGAAGTTAGCTTCTTTACATGATCTATGTGTTCAACCTCCATCATGCTAAAGAACATCTTACCTCCATATACAGGACGTGCCTGAGAAATCAAAGGAAAGTCCTGGAGGTCCATGGACGTTCTGTGGGCTGTTGCCATTGTTTGATCCACCTAGACATGATAGTGCTGAAACAATACGTAGAGCACTTAATCTTGGTGTTTGTGTGAAGATGATTACAGGTGAATTATTGTTCTGCTATATCCTTTTCAGTATTAAATTTCAGTATTTGGACTTCTATGTTCTTTCAGTGGGTGAATGTGCAATCCTTATGCATAAATTCAGCTTTTTGTAGCATTTTACTACAATATAGGTAGCGTTGACTTCCATTTTACCTTTTCAGTGCCACTTGTTATTTTATGCAAAGCTGATCCACAATAAATGTTAGTTGATTAACATTATGTTGACTACATACAGACATTTTGTTTACAGAATGTCTCTTGGAATGATGAATGTAATACTCATTTTTTAGAGAATCTAGAAAATTCATTTGCATAAATTCAATTTCTCCGTGGTTCTGGTATCCCATAATTACATGAAGTAGTAAAGAAGCAAAAGCTCAATGCTTTATGCTAAATTTTTCAATTTGAACTAAGTAGATTCACTTCTAATTGGAAGCAGCGGTTGCTGAAAGAATCTAGTAAACTGATTAGGTTAAAATATCCATATGCTGATTTGTTCCTGTTTTCATTCTACTCAAGGGCAGACATGCATTCTTTAGCCTAAGCAATGCTACTTGATGTGCTTCTCATGATCTATTTCTCTCCATTAATTCCTTCCCTATGGTGGAATTCTGCTGCTTCAGATCCTCAGTTGCTTGTAGCTTTCACTGGATGAAGAGTTTAGCTACGAAACAGATAGACCATAGTTTTGATAACCATGGTATGCTTTTTCTTTATTCATGTACTTGTCATTCTAATCAGGTGATCAGTTGGCAATTGCAAAGGAGACTGGTCGTCGTCTTGGCATGGGAACAAATATGTACCCTGCTTCATCATTGCTAGGACGTGACAAAGACGAAAATGAAGTATTACCTGTTGATGAGCTTATTGAAAAGGCTGATGGCTTTGCTGGTGTATTTCCTGGTAAATGAATCAGATCAGATATTTGAGATATGATGACCTCCTGAATTGTGCATTAGACTTTTGGTTCTTAAAGTCTTTTCAGGAATTAATATGATCATGAACATTTTGTGGTTGCTCACTATTTCATGATATTCAGAACATAAATATGAAATTGTGAAGATCCTTCAAGAAAAGAAGCACATATGTGGAATGACAGGAGATGGTGTTAATGATGCACCAGCTCTGAAGAAGGCAGATATCGGAATTGCAGTAGCAGATGCCACTGATGCAGCTAGGAGTGCAGCTGATATTGTGTTAACAGAGCCTGGCCTGAGTGTCATCATAAGTGCTGTTTTAACTAGTCGAGCCATTTTTCAGAGAATGAAAAATTACACTGTAAGTGACAACTATATTTTATTTCCCCTTCTTTCCGTCTGAATGTGGTTCTGATTGTTGATCCACCTTAACTACTGCAGATATATGCTGTGTCCATAACCATCCGTATTGTGGTAAGCTAGTCTCACTTTATTTTACTTTGTATTTTATAGTATTTATTATTGCACAACTAATACGTTTACCTTTTGCTGCAGCTTGGCTTTGTACTTCTTGCGTTAATTTGGGAATATGACTTCCCTCCTTTCATGGTTTTGATTATAGCAATTCTGAATGATGGTAACCTTTGTTCCTACTTGTTATTTCCTTTACAGTAATCAGTGATCCTGCTGCATTACATTATGCCTTTCTTCATGCTTCACATGTCTTCGTTGGAGATTGAGAATATGTCAGTGACATGACAAAGTGCTACTGATGTTGTGGTAGTGTTTATATGAACCAGTCATGCAGCTTTTAATTGCCCCTATTCAAGTCATTTCAAAATCTTCTAGGGAAGCATTTCACTTGCTTCTGTTAAGGGGATAGGAATTAATGAAAGCTGCATCATAAAGTTTTTGCTTTTTATATCAGGAGCTTACCCCAAAAAGGTTCACAAATGCCATAAAATTGTTGCCATTTTGAAGCTAGCTGATAATATCTGCAAAAGTGCCTTAAGGGGGGGAGTAAATTATAATGCCCTACTCATACTGGACTCAGGCCTCCAATCTAACGGATCCCAACTTGGCTCCAAGAAGCTTTGGTTTTAGTCTCAAAAAGGCTATGAACTAGGACTACCAATCACTTAAGCAACCATCTTATAAGTCTTTTAAGATTCTTCAAAATCTTCTACACGAGATTAAACTTTTCAAGTAGGGCATTATAATCTACTCCCCTTAAGGCACACATGTTTGCATGTGTGGGATTGTGGGTCCGAGTGTTGAACTAGCTGTAATACCAGTTATAAAAACCCGACCTACTTCCACACTGGACTCAGGCCTCTAGTTTAACGGATCATAACATATCCTTATGCTGCTTCGGTTCCAAACCCCAAAATGGCTAGGAACTAGGACAATCAATCACTTAGTTGACCCCTTATATGTCTCCCAAGATTTTTCACAATCTTAGATACGAGATTAAACTTTTATAATAGGATGCTACAAAAAAGGAATGAAGATAAAGCTTTGGCGAAAAATTTTCTTAGCGAATTTCCTAGACTGATATTTCTAGCTATCAAGGATGATCTTGGATGGATTTGAAACTCAGCAGCATCATAAAAGGCCCATCTCTCTTTGAACTACTTATCTAACTTCATATCATGTGATATGATACAGTTTATTCTTGCAAATATGTTGCTTCACTGTTCTCTAAAATTTTGTTCAAGCAAATAATTACATTCCTTAAGATGCTAACTCTTTTTTATACCATATGCTAATAGATTGTAACTGCTTTCATGAAGTTTCATCCAAACAGAGTGCAGATAATTGTCCACTACAAGTAGGAAACTATTACTGCATGACACTATTTAGGCATATTTTGTGGAATGGTTTTCTTTTCTGCCTGCAGCATGTTAGAAAACAAACATCAGTTGGTATATAGCTAATTGTTGATGCCAGAAATATGCTTGCAATTCTACACCAAACTCACACACTCACGCGGAGATGGTGAAAAGGAGTGTTGGATGCATTGACCACTCGAACAGATGGTAGGAGCAGGAGATGTTTGAGTAACTACCTTATTTGATATAAATTAGGAAAGAACTGAATCTGGCCATACAAATAGCCTTTTCCTGAAATAGTTGCCATGATGTCCTTATCTATATTAGAGGTTGCAGATTTTGACCACTCGTTTTATCATGAATTTTATCAGGGACTATCATGACTATATCCAAAGACCGCGTCAAACCATCTCCAAAACCAGACAGTTGGAAGTTGAATGAGATCTTTGCTACGGGTATCGTCATTGGAACTTACCTTGCACTTATCACTGTGCTCTTTTACTGGGCTATTACAAGTACCACTTTCTTTGAGGTATTGTTTTTACAAGATGTATACACTTTTTTTAGTTTTTTTTTATATACATTGCTTATCTACTCACTGAGATTTACCCTCTTTATTTTCTCGTCATCACATCCTTCTTCTCATGATTGCACTTTCTTTACAGACTCATTTCCATGTGCATTCATTGCAAGACAACACTGAAGAGATTTCAGCTGCCATTTATCTTCAAGTTAGCATTATAAGCCAGGCCCTCATCTTTGTGACCCGCAGCCGAGGCTGGTCATTTATGGAGAGACCTGGAGTTCTCTTAATGTGTGCATTCGTGGTGGCTCAGCTGGTAACGTTTCCAAATTTTAGTTTCTGTGGTCCAAGCTGGTTTGATTAGCATGGTACATGTTGATCCAGTCATTTTCTTGCTTGTTGCAGGTTGCAACGTTAATTGCAGTTTATGCACATATTGGTTTTGCTTCACTCAGCGGCATTGGTTGGGGCTGGGCTGGTGTAATTTGGATTTACAGTATCGTCTTTTATGCACCTTTGGACATTATCAAGTTCACCATCCGCTATTGTTTAAGTGGAGATGCTTGGAGTCTCCTTTTTGAAAGAAAGGTGATAGTTTCTGCTTTATTTGTTTCTGCCAATTTGGCAGTTCATTTCCCATGCACTCGTTCATTGTTCTGGTGGAAGAAAAATATCAAAGACTAAATTTTACTCTACAGTGCTTCATTGGATGCATAAAAGATGCACTCACCATTGCGTATGTTACAATGCTTGCATGTATTGGCATCTAAGTCTTTGTCTTGTTCCTTTATCAGACTGCATTTACCTCTAAGAAAGATTATGGAAGAGAAGACAGAGAAGTTAAGTGGGCAATTTCGCAGAGATCTTTATATGGATTATTTCCTTCTGAATTAGAGACCAATGGCAGCAAAAATTCTAGTTCAACATTAATAGCTGAACAGGCTAGGCGACGTGCTGAAATAGCCAGGTAGGCTTCTTAGCACTTTATTGATTTTTCTGTTTAGATTTATTAGACCGATGCACATATGTTCACTTAAGATCTGAAAAAAGTACATCTTCCTTCCTTATAAATGAGTTCAACATTCAGTGAAATGTTTTTACTTTTCAAAGACAAGCAAACCTGAAAATGGTGAATAAAATAAGTAACAATTGAAGTGCTGGCTCATTTCAAGCAAATAAGTACTGCAAATTTCATTTGCTTGGAGTAATAGTTAGATATTCAATTCTTATATTCTTTGAGGTGCTCCAGCCTATTCATTTCTGAATAAATTACTACTAGAGAAATTGCTGAAGCTCAAAGTGCTTCTTGTCTTTCAAAACATAACTGGTTTCATTTTGTGGTGTGTTTTGCAGGTTGAGGGAGCTGCATACATTAAGGGGGCACGTGGAATCTGTTGTTAGGTTGAAAAATTTAGACATAAATACAATTCAAGGAGCCTATACTGTTTGAAGCTGTCAATGAGGCACTCATTAACCTTTATGAGGCTTTTGTTGTTATAGCTTCCTGATCCTTGGAGCATGGTGGACAGTTCAAGAGTGATGCATCTCAAGGCTAATTGATTGGATGATAGATATTGGTCACATTCACTTCCATTCACTGCAACCGATTCCCACTACTAAAAATTTACAGGGGTGCCTTCAGCAAGTTGCAAATTGCATTTGAGCTCTTTCATTTTTTTTTTCAGCGGGTAGTTTCCATTTTCCCATAATTTTTGTTAAGCAATGTCAAATATGAGCTTGTTACAATAAATGCTCTCAGTTTCGCAGAGCTGTGTTTTGGTAAATGCAGACTGGAACTCAAGATGTTTTAAATGCATATGGTAGAAACAATAAGTACTTTTAGAGGGCTTTTGATTCAATTGGAATCAATCGAACTCTTGAATCATTATTCTCATTTTCTTTAAATGAGAATTGTATTATCAAACAAAGAGTTTTGATTTTGAAATTGTAGGTTTATTCCAAAATCAAAATTCTATAATTGTGATCTCACCCTAGGGGGTAGAATTATGATTCCAACATTTTGGAATCTTTTCATCTCTCTTTGAGGCATAACGCCTAAGACTTTAATTCATAAATTTTAGAATTTTATTTTTATTTTTATCAAACAAGTTATTTTTTATTGAGTTGGAAAATTGGTTCTGGCATTTTGATTGCAGAATCAAAATTCTAATCATCCAACGCCTGTGGATGTGCCCAACCACAAAGTTTTATGAGGATAACACCAAGAGAATAATGACTAATGAGGCAACAGAATGGTAAAGCTGGGATTTCCCCTGCCGTCTGCTCACCAAGTGCGGTAGCGTCGACTAATATTTTAGACAGCTAATACCTCGAGGACAACTAGGCAACTCCAACATACACTTTTCCCAACTCCAAAAAGGTTGCTTCTCAGGGATTATGCAGATTGCTCCCAGCCCTATGCAGTGGCAAGGCTGTTCTTCCTTATTCCTGAAAATTCTGAGCTGAAACCCTTCGAGAAACATTGATATTAATTAGAATGTTTGATGCAAACTGCAGCAATTTAGTACGGTTACATTTCAGGCTTTAATAATTTTCCAAATGTGTACTGACATTACCTACATCATTCATGGCACAGGAAGTGTTTGATCGGTTTATTTCGATGTACAGATAAGATTGTGTGGCATCAAAACATTTCAAAAAGTTCTACCGGTGAATCTTTTCTCCTTCAATAGTCTTGTAGTAGTAGGCTTTAAGAGTCACAGTTAGATTTTAATCCATATACATCATACCTATGTGACATAGGTGTGGGGTGCTAGTGCTGGTACGGTACATCTCAAGAATTTTAGGTGCGACAAGGGTATTTATTATTATAATATATATGACAAAGTTGTTTATAAACCATAAAATTATCAAATAATAAAATCAAAATTGCAATTTGCAAATCATGATATCATTATCAATCATCAATTGATCAAGAAATTATTCGGTGAACACCAACTCCTATGATTTATCTAATAACTGTAGAATTTTGTGATCATGTAAAGAGAATATTACGTAATGTATCATAAAGAGGAACACAAACTAAACCGTGGCCATTGCAAACCTGCACGTGATCGAGATGTCATCACCAATAATTCTTTCAGAAAACACCATAGCTGCAGGTCAGCTAGTTTTTTATACTTGAAACCAGGTCAAATAACATAGGAAAAACAGGGTACTGACCGACCTTCATTGCGGACAGTTAACTCCATATATTCCAATCGAGAACCCTACAAGTTATAAGAACAATTCATGTTGTGTACTTTACAAATTACAAGCTATAATTTGTTGTTGGCTTTGCTGTCGAGAGAGAGAGAGCTGCATGGGCACTGTGTGATTGCAATGAATGCTGGCTAAGACGTTAAATAACAAAATTGATCTCCGACTCTCTCTCTCTCTCTCTCTCTCTCGCTAAGTTGCTTTCCTTACGGCTTGCGCTTGTTTTGCTTTCTATTATTAACTTCTTCCATGTTGCTTTCATCAAGGGTCAGCGTTAGCATGACGCTGTTGTCCTGATCAATGAGGTTGTTCACTCCCTATACTGTTTGTATCTTCCTTCCTTCATCCTTAAGTTGGACATCTCTAAGGCCTTTGATTTGGTTAGTTGGGAGTTCCATTTTGACCTCCCCACCCACCTTGCTTTAGGTCCTTCGTTTAAGCAGTGGATCTTTTTGCTTGTCACTGGGGCCCAGCTTGCGGTCTCCTTCAATGGGTTGTGCGGTGATTTTTTTAGTCTCGGTCGTAGCCTTCGTTAGGGTTGTCCGCTATCGTCTTTTCTTTTCAACTTAGTTGTCGAGTGCTTTTCTGTTTTATTTCATCATGTTGCGGTCGTTGGCTTCCTCACACTGTATTCACTCATACACTTACAAGTCTTCTCCACCCTTCAGTATGCTGACGACTTTCTCCTGTTTGGCACTGCTTCTCGCCAACAGATTGTGAGAACTTTACTCATGTTTCAGGTTTTTGAGCTCATCTCGAGTCTTATTAATTTCTCTAAGTGTCACCTTTCCTTTATACATGCAGATCCTTCAACGGTACTTCTTGCAGAAACTTGCTTTCGGTGTAAGGCTGCTCTGCCTATAGACTATTTGGGTCTTCAAATTACGTTATCACCTCATGCACCCTCCTTTTGGGATGGAGTGGAGCAGAAACTTGTTGATCGGCTTCAGTGTTGGTAAGAAAAATTGCTTTCTCTCCCAGGTCGTTTTACTCTTGCTAAACACTGTCTTGCGTCTGTCCTCATCCATACCAGATCTGGTGGTCTTTCGACCTCTTGTGGCTGTTCTGAGTAGGTTTGACAAAATCATTCGTAATTTTATCTGAGATGGTGATCGGCCTTCAGATTGCCTTGGGCATTGAGATATGGTTGTTTTTCCGCGTCTTCTTGGAGGCGTTGGGGTTACCAATCTTAGTCAGGCTTATGAGTCTTTTCAGTGTTCTTGGTGGTGGCGTCTGACAACTAAGCACTCTCTCATCACCTTATTCATTTGCTCCAAATTTGACCTGTTCCCCTAGTGTTTAGAGTGGTTTCATCTCTCACATCTTTCCCTCTCACTTTTGGTGTGACCTGCTTTTCGCTCTTCCTCTTTTCCTCCGCCTTGCTAACCTCTCATCGTTTGCATCCCCATCCTGGTCTCTTTCACCTTCCTGCAGTTTCACTTTTTCTTTTTGCTATCTAGCTTTCTTTGGTTCTTCTGTGATGTCGCTTACACATTGATCCTTTTGGTCCCCTAGCCCTTCTCCTCGTGCAATTGTTTTTGTTTGGCTTTTTCTTGTTGGCCACATCAACACTTTTGACCACTTGTAGCGCCTTGGTATCAATTTAGCTAACCAGTGTCTTCTCTGTCTCGTCGCGGCTGAGTCTCAGATCTACTTTTTTACCTCTTGCACTTTCTTTAGTGTTTTTGCCTCTATCTGGCCTTTCCTTGTTAGTAGTCTTCCAGACTCACCCTCCATTCATCTTTTTTTCTTCTTTTGTCATTCTCCTCGCTTTTCTGTTTTCTGAGGTCGTGTCTGGAGATTGTGGCTCATTCAGCTTGGTATCACATTTGAGAGGAGCGCAACAACAGAGTCTTCAGGAACACATTCTCTTCGTCAATCTGTGGCCCGTCTTGTATAAAGGGACATCCATTTTGTCATTCGATTGCGGCATCATCCTCCTTTCGCGGCTGGGTGATGGTGTCGTTCCGTCTATCCACTCTCTCTCACCCCTCTTATTTCGTTTTTCTATGAATTGTACTGTATATTTCATCTTTTTGCTTTTGTCTTGCTGTTTGTTTTGTAACTAAAAAACTTCTTATCCCCAAATTTTGATATACATTATCATTTTATTGACGTTTTCACCCTTTTCTTACAATCATATAACCCATCTTCTGTAAGTTTGCATGGTCTAAATTAATGGACTTTATAAAGACATCTTTCGATCGATTTACTGAGAAAACTGAAATTATTGTTCATATTTATGCCAAAAAGTTGAAGGTCCAAAGTTAAAGTTTTTACCAAAAATATGATTTAGGGCTCTGGCTTGCAACTGAACTGCCCAAGAGGGCAGTCATATATACAGAGGATTGAGTGAGGAACATACAGATTCGCTCAACAAAGTCTTGGTAGCAGGCCTTAAATTTCATCCGCCCATCTTTATACTTGCTCTAGCATGTCAATAGGATTCGGAATAGCCAAATTGCAAAAGCTTCACTCTGGTTCCTCTAGACACGATCCTCCCGTTGTGCGGAGCTCGCGCTTTTCAAGAAAAATAGTTAATCGCCGTACTGGTGAGACGATATTAGGTCAACTGGTGTTTTCTACAACATGCAACTGAACTAAAAAACAGACACAAGCACGCTAGCGGGCTTTCTGACTGTACCGATGGTGATACACCAACCAGGAAATTTGTGGGGCTGTCGGTCTTCCAATATTAACTAAAAGGTTCGCTCACAGAGTTCCGTTTAACACAACATTGTGATCTCTGGACAAAAAGACGACAAATATAGTGGCAAACATGGGCAAAGAATCATGGCCAAGCGGACACACCAAAACCAGAACCACAAACACACTCTAAATTCCCTATGTTCACTGTTAGTTCTGAAAAAAGATGATCTAAACAGTTCCGCGTTCTGTATTCTAGTAGAACCCTGCGCTGATCTGCCCATGTTGAGCATACTAATCAAATCATCGTTGATTTTCTCTGCGCCTTACATAACGAGTTCTGTCATTGTACCGTGGCCTGTCTTGAGCTCTCTGGGGCACTGGTTCAACTCTCCTTTGCCGCTCAGGAGACCTTTGAACTATTTCTCCATTAACAAACAATTCAGCTGCACAAAGATTAATTGAGATTAGTTCGTGCAATGCAGCCATATAGTCCCAATCCTCCCCCCACTTTTTCCCAGAAAACACTTGGACAAAATTAAATAGTTCAGAAAGCTTTTTTTCATTTAATTGCTGCTGGCAGTTGTATAAAGCAAATGAAATGCAAATTTGGAAATTTACAGAAAAAGCATCAGTTTTTTTTTTGTTTTTTTTTTTTCGTCACTGCAGAGTACTTAAATGGTGGTCTCCAGGAAACCCAACAAAAGGTCATCAGGCCAAATGCAGTCGCACATCATCCTCAGAAGAGGAGTTTCTATTTAAAAAAATTGATGCATATTACAGCTCTTCCTTCAAAAAATTGAAATTGAATTTACACACGAACGTGCATTCATATAAATTGGAAACAGAGTGACTTTATGTAGTTACCACCATAGTCTTTGTTTTCGGGATCAACATACGAATCTGGGAGCACAAACAAGACTCCAGGAAGTCCTACAACCAAAAAAATCAAAACTTTCATACTTGAGACAAATCCATCACAACATTAGCATGAAAAAGGAAGAAAATAGTTAAATCCTCTGGATGAGACAAACATATGCAGCAAAACACAGACAGAAGGAATCACAAAACATCCCTGGAGTTTAATTCTCTTACAGACCTTCAAGCTTATTGGAAGTCTCCTCATCAATCTCACAGCCAAAACCAAAATACCGCTCACAAGAAACATTATAGATCCTCTTCTTTGCTTCCTCTTCACTGTTTCACGTGATTAACCAATTTCATCAAATTGAGGAAGATAATGTGCAACAAGTGCTATTATATCTAGCCAATATAGTGGAGATGTGTAGACTGTAGAGGATATGACAGCCGTAGGTCCACACCACTGCCTAGTGCAAAAACTTACATACTTAATGGTAGAAAAATAAGAGGAGATTGGTGTGCACAAATTATAGCACATATAGACATACATGTTTGCATATGAACACACAGAGTGACGGACATGAGCAATGCGAGGACATGGATATGCACATTGCATGCATGAAAGATGCACACATGTGCACATTCAGGGACACAGAAACTAGAAACAAAGGGAGCAAAAACTTCAGCATTAAATGCATCTGCATGTGACTGCAACAAAATTCAGAATTCCTATGATAAATATATTTGAATCATACAAAGTTATCAAATTAAAAAAGGAAACTTATTGTAATAAATATGAATGAGTCATCAGCTATCAAGCATCAGAATTAAAAGAAGAAGCCTACAAAAATAAAAACACGCTGGAAGAAATATCAAGCAATGATTTACAAACATTGTTCATAAGGCTGCACAAAAACAGAAAGGAGAAAGGCAAACATTTTGGAAGCAGTCAATTACATTGTTTATTGTTTACATGCAACAACTTGAAACCTAAATTTTCTCCTTCATATATAAGAAAGTAGTGAAACTCTTAACCAAAAATTAACTACTACTCAATGAAAGCAACAAAAAATATGCAAGAAACTCAGAAGATATAAAGACATCATGTACCAGGCTACTAAATTAGCTCAGAATGCTAGATTTTATATCGAGCTAACCACAAATGCTACAGGAAGAGCAATTAGTAAGGTTGCCTGGTCCTTAGCTTAAGGTATTAATATCAATCAATTAACAAATAAGCTAGTCAACATAGGAGTGCTAAGATAAATTAGCTTCATAAATATGCACATGGATTATAAAGCATACCCTTGACACTATTAGGTTTATGCAAGGTAAAATTAAACTTGCCCATTTGGCATGTCATTTAGTCAGAATAGGCATTCCTTGGTTGATCAGGACCTGAGTGCAAATGAATCTGGTTTAATGGCTTTTTGGGGAGATTTGGATCTTCAAAAGGATCAAACTAACAAAGATGAAAGAAAACCTGACTTTTATGGCTGCAAAGTTCATTTGGAAGGTAAAACGAATGTTAGAAATTGAAACGGCTTCAACAGCATTTATTTATATGTACGGGCTAGAATGAGGTCAGGATTCTTACACCTACCTATCACCATCATCGCCAAACAAATGGTAGGGTCTCTGGCCAGCTGACAAATGCACTGGCAGTCTAAGATGGTCCTGAGCACCTTGCAAAAAAGGAAGTTTCAGACTAATAGTTTACCAATTTGTTGCTGGTGATGCCAACCACCTCATTGAAAAGGTAGGCAGGTTAGTCCACTGGGCCTTGCATTGCCAGTTAGATAAATATTAGGTTGCTAAATTCAGTTGGTGAAGGGTTGTTTAGACCAATTCCAGTCTGTGGGAAGTCCTCCTTTGACAATGTTGAGTTTCCATCTGGGAAGTGATAGGGGTTGGCCAACAAGCCTCTCAAGTTGAAGTAAAAGATTTTAACAGCCGAATGTTGTTTACACCTAATCCCACCTTGCAATGGCAAAAAAGAAAAAGCATTGTGTAATTTGTGCACATGTTTCTGTGCTCACATGCTTAAATATTTAAGAGACTGTGTCACCTTGCAATGGCAAAAAAGAAAAAGCATTGTGTAATTTGTGCACATGTTTCTGTGCTCACATGCTTAAATATTTAAGAGACTGTGTATTTCCCTTTCTCTGTATGCAATGTCTCAACCCTTGGTGTTCACTTTCTCTCCTTGAATAGTTGAATTCCTTTACATTGATCATATTAATATTCCTTTTTATAAATGGAAGCAACTGGTTTTGATTCTTTACAACATTGGCTTTTGTGAGTCTTTGTAATTTTTTGTGTATGAATACTCTTACAACACCATTGAGAATAATTCTATATTGAATACATATGAGAAATTTCAGGGTTTGATATTTACATATTCCACACAATCTACTATTGTGCTTTGT
The DNA here is from genome assembly GCA_011799765.1 of Nymphaea thermarum. NCBI lineage: Eukaryota > Viridiplantae > Streptophyta > Magnoliopsida > Nymphaeales > Nymphaeaceae > Nymphaea > Nymphaea thermarum. The sequence goes on from JAANDH010001579.1 coordinate 42,074, forward strand.
GCGCTTTTTGGGGTGCAAAATGAAGACAGCTGAGGCCGATTGAAATCTGTCACGCAGAAAGCTCCGCTCAGTTATGGGCCGGGTTGTCACAGTCTTAATTGTCAAAATCCCGACCAATCGGCTGAGTCGGTTCTCAACCAACCTTTGTTTCAAACAAGCGATTAGTTGGTCAGATTACTCAATTAGTCGACCTAGTCATTTGTCAGCCGACGAATCCTTAACCAACAGATGCATATGTACAATTTTTTGTACAGATGCATATGTTTTAATATTTATGTCTGTATATGTATATATATTCACTTATAGTCAATCGGCCCGGACCGAGCCAGACCACCCAATTCCTATTAGTCTTTTAAGGTATCAAATGGCTTTTGTAGAATTAAAGTATGCAAAAGAGGAAGAAAAGCACACCAATGTAACGTGGAAAACCCTCAATACGAGGGAAGAAAAACCACGGGTGAGGAGTTCTGACGCCCACTAGCAGCCAGACACTCTCTCTCTTCAAAACTTCATTCACTCACCGAGATTAGGGTTTACAAGGACTTAAGTAGTCCTTAGGGCAGACCGGAT